>PVLC010002503.1:0-20624 GCA_004027655.1 Graphiurus murinus | reverse complement strand
GCTTAAAAAAAAAAAAAAATAAAAAATAAAATAAAATAAAATAAGACAATGGTAAATTGTTGTGCTATGAACATGGACATGCATGTATTGTTATAAAATTCTGGTTTTAGTGCCTTTGAGAAGGTGCCCAGAAGCACGATTCCTGATTTATATGGTTGTTCCATTCCCAATTTTCTGAGAAACCTCTACACTGATCCTTATGGTGGTTGTACTAGTTTGCAGTCCCAAAAACACTGTAATGGAGACCCTATTTCTACATATCTTCACCAGCATTTATTATTAGTTATGTTCTTGAAGGTTGCCATTCTAACTGGAGTTAGATGGAATGGCATTGGTATCCATCAACAAATGAATGGATCACAAAACTTTGGTATATACACACAATGGAATTTTACTCAGCCATAAAGAAGAACAAAATCATGCTATTTGCAGGAAAATGTATGAATCTCAAGACTATTATACTAAGCAAGATTAGCCAGTCTCAAAAAAATGAGATGTATGTTTTATCTTATGAGTGGAAGCTAGAGAGATATTTGGAAATAAAGATAACATCAGATATAAGAGCAGAGATTTCAATGAAGTGACTGAGGGGGATTAGGGAAAGGAGGAGGGAGGATGAAATCATAAAGAATGTAATAGTTGAAATAATGCTACGAATGTATACAAAATTACCAATGCTAATCTCAAAGACATGCATGAGGAGGGTAAGGGGCAGGGGAGGAACCCAGTGGGAAAGGCACCAAAAGTCGTGTGCATGTATTTTTCTGTCACTCTATACCCCAATATGATGTAAAAGTACAATGCACCAAATAATAAAAAAGATGAAGCAAATGTCTATGTCATTTCCAAAAGAAGAGAGAATAAAGACAGTACAAGAAAGAGAGGGAGAGAAAGGATTTTGAGACCATATAACTACATTGAAGCTTAACTTTATATTTTTAACCAAGTACAGACTAAAATTTCTGTCATATTCCTAAATAGAATGGCCCCAACTCAAAGATAGGTACTAATCAGAAAGCAAGGTGACATATCTAAGTATATACACAATAAAATTTTGATATTTATAACATTATTGAATTTTTCTTAACCCAGAGAATTACAAAGACAAAAAGTGGCTATAATTCTATATTTCAAACAAATCAATACCTTTAAAATGAAATAATCAGAAAGTTCAAATAAAACAAAAAGATAAATGTTTTTCTAATTGCCTCATCATCTCCATAGGTCACCAGGACTTACATACATAAGATGAGTTTATGTATAATTAATATATATCTATCTACCTGTCTCTCTATGTATTCTTGTAAAAATTACACAAAGCATGCTTCTATACATGATCTTTATGCAATTCTTTTAAGTAATAGTATATTCTACAATCTAGTTAAATATATTACTAAGAACTTTTGTCTATTTTCAGATTTTTCTTATTAGAAATATTATAATGAGCAATCTTATGGGAGAGGTTTGTAAGCATTGGATAAGATACAGGACAAATTTTTAGTTGTAGAATTTCTGGGTAAAAAAGAATCTGAATTTTTACTTTTGATAAATATTGAAAATGGCAAAATTTTGAAAATAATAAGTCAAAAATAATAAAATTACAGAAGAAAAATAGGAGTATATAAATTAGTATGAAAAATTAAATATATAAAAACTTCTAGAGCTAATAAATAAATTCAGCAGAGTAATATTAAGATGTTTTCTATATGCCAATACTTAATTTACTTTTCTATATGGTAATAATGAATCTGCTAAAAAAATTCAGGAAATCAATTCCATTCACAATAGCTTAAAAAATAAAATTCTTAGGAATAAATATAACCAAAAAGGAGAAAGACCTCTACAAAACAATTATAAAACACTTAAAAAAATAGAATAAGACACAAGAAAATGAAAATATCTCACATGTTCATGGGTAAACAGACTTAACATGGTTCAGATGGCCACATTAACAAAAGCAATCTACAGATTCAATGCAATCCCCATCAGTATACCAGTGATATTCTTTACAGAACTAGAAAAAGCAGTCTTAAAATTTATATGAAAGAGAGCCGGGCGTGGTGGCGCACACTTGTAATCCCAGCATTCGGGAGGCTGAGACAAGAGGATCCGGGTTCGAGGCCAGCCTCAGCTACCTAGTGAGGCCCTCTGCAACTTAGTGAGACTCGGTTTCAAAATAAAGAATAAAAAAATAGGGCTGGGGGTGTAGCTCAGAGGTAGAATGCCCCTGAGTTCAATCCCCAGTACCGCAAAAAAAAAAAAAAAAAAATTATATGAAAGGAAAAAAACCCCAAAATAGCAAAAGCAATTCTTAGCCAAAAAAAAAAAAAAAAAGAAATGCTAGAGACATCACATTTCCAATTTCAAATTATACTACAGAGCTATTCTAACAAAAACAACATGTATTGACATAAAAACAGACACCTAGAACAGTGGAATAAAACAGAAGTAACAGAGACAAACCCACTCAGACAGTCATCTGTTCTTTGAAAATGGCATCAAAAACATAAATCTGAGAAATGACAGATTTTCTTAATAAATGGCAGTGGAAAAACTGCATGTCCTCCTGTAGAAGAGTAAAAATAGATACCCATCTCTCACACTGCACAAAAGTCAACTCAAAAGTGGATCAAAGACTTGGCTTCTTTTTAATAGTGATAACCTCCTCAGCAACCACACGTTCCTCCAACTCATCTTTACAAGTGCTTCATGCTTCTTTTCTGATGAAACTCCTGATTCTCATGCAAACATTGATAAAAAGCCATCAGTGATACCCATGACACCATCTGCATGCTTGTGCTCATTCCCAATAGAATCTTCAGTCTCATCTGAGAAGTCATAAGCATAGGCTTTTGCTGTCTGCATTTCTATCAACCTTGTGGTCTTTTAAGCTCACACCAGACTCATCCATTAAGCTCACCTACAACTTTCTAGGGTATCTCTAGCCTGTATCTTCAAAACTTTCTAAACTCCTCTTGGAACCCTATTTCAAAGGCTTTTTAATCACATGATAAGTCACAGCAATGATCTCAATCTTGGTACCAATTTTCTGTATTAGTCAGCTTTCGGTTGCTTTGACAAATACCTGAGAAAGTCAATTTTAAGAAGGAAAGGTATGTTTGGAATCACAGCTTCAGAGATTTCAGTCCATGGTCAATAGGATCCATATTTTCTGGACCTGTGATGACTAAGAGTTTATTAGAGATAGAACAACAGACCCAAACTGTCATCTCATGGAAGCTGAGAGGCAGAGACAGTGAAGAAGAGACTGGGGACAAGATATATCTTTTCAGGGCACATCCCCAATGATCTAGTTCCTCAAACTGGGCCTCACTTCCTACAGTTTACGCCACCTCTCACTAGTACATTCAATTATGAGCCTATCAATGAATTACTATATTAATGAGATCAGAGCCCTCACAATCCAATCACTTTCCATAAGTTCTACCTGTGAATATTGCACTGTTGGGTAATAAGCCTTCAACATACAAACCTTAGGAAATATTCCAGATCCAAACTATAATAGCAAATATAATTCATTCATTCATTTATCTACTGAACAACTATTTATTGAGTACCTCCTATATTTTTTACACAGGAAAATCATAAACACACAAACACACACATCTCTACAATCAAATGGATTATATTCTAGTGGAAAATATATTTTGAAATATAAGTAAAATAATTTCATATAGTGTTAAATGTGCTGAAGAAAATAAAACAGGGCACTGAGTTAAAGAATAATGGTAAAAAAAATAGATCTCTTAAGTGATGAATTTAAAATTTAAAATTTAATCATGTAAAAATAAGGAGAGTGACTATTAGGAGAGGGATCAGCCAGTGAAAATATCCTAAAAAGTAATTAAAAGGATCTAATGTATCATATTCAAGTAATATGTCACTATGCCTAAGAAGCCCACTATGGCTAGAATGTAGATAGAGGATAGCAGAATGAAGAAGAGGAAAAATTAAAACCTGTGTGTCCAGTTCACATCTGCCACTTAATTTCAATCAATCATATTTGAATAAAATAGCATATTAAGTTATTCCTATGAATCTATGATTTTTTAAAATATAAAACTTAGGTATTCTTTGCTCCTATAAGTCACTTAGAATGGTGGTTTTTCAATAATGATACTGGATCCTATAACAGGATTTGGGAAACCTTTATAGAACTGGTGTATGTGTTAGGAAGATGAGCTGTTGGAGTAGGGTTGGTGCTGCTTTTATTGGAATTCTCTTCTTGAAAGGATGTTTTCTTATAAACTGAATTATCACGTGTCAGCAAGGCTTTGAATGCATCCATTTAAAAGTTACACATTTGAAAGATAGCCTAGGCGTAGTATCAATGCAAGTGTAGCACTTGCCATCTTAAATCTCACCATAGGATAAACAGATGGAGAAGCAAATTATCAAATGGTATAAATGTCACCTTCACTTCCTTGATACAAGCAAAGAAATTTGTGTCTGCTTGCTCAGAAGATTTTTGCTGGACAGATGTATGCTCAGATCCAGCCTATTTATTAGACAACAGTCTCAGCTCTCATTTTCAGTTTTAATCACTGTGTCAATTTTCAAAGGGCAGTTCTCATTACATAAACATTTGGAAGTTATAAAGCTGAAAGGTCAGGGTGTAGATAAGACAAAAGATAACATGCCACCAGCTGGCATAAACTTCCACAAACAAAACTTTCCACCCAATAAACCCAACCCTTAGACATCAAGCCCTATCATATAGAAACCATTGTTACCATTTTTCTGTTTCTCCAACTAAATATTATTTGTAAGGGGAGAGTTGTGCATATTTTTCCAAGTATCCTAAAGGGTAGAATTCTACAATAAAACTTTATTACTGTTACCAAAATTTAATTCAACCAAATATATTTATCTACCTTAATAATCATAATTGTTACAGTTTATAAACAAAAACTAGGTCCCAATTGTTCTTCCTATGTTCTCAGTTAATACTTACCAAATCTTGTGAGGTATAGATTTTTATCACCAACATACAGAAATGGAAATTAGGATTTAGAGAATTTAGAAGTACTTAAACACCTGGAGAAAAAAGAAGTATCACAAAACTTTGAAGTCATTCTATCTTCAACACCTTTATCTGAAAGGCACAATGTAAACTGAAAGTTTCAAAAAGCACTAGCTGAGCTCCCAGTTAAAAATTGAAGGAAATGTTCTTTTATTTCATTGCTTTTCTTTGAAATTCATGGAAAATTATGTATACTATTAAAAATACAGAAAACCTAAAACTCTTCGTATACTTGCAAAATATAAAAATTTGCACCAAAATGCAGGAGACAGATGAGATTTGACATATTTCTTCTCATGCTTTTCTTGAAATTAAGAAGCATTGTCTTAAATGGCCTACAAAAATACCAGTGCAAAGAAGTTCAAAGACTATGAACGTAACTGTATCACATGAGAGAATGGATAAGACTCTCATGGAGACCTTACTTGAGACAGTTGAATACAAAGGAAAATTGAACTGGAGGTCAAACCATGCTAATCAGATTCCTGTATAAATATAATGTGGGCCTGACAAGCCACTAGAGAGTAAAATAGGATTTTTAAAAGTATAAAGTAATTGATAGTGACATAGAGAATTGTGACTGAAAGCTGTCTGCAATAAGCTACTTGAACTCTAAAAGCAATAAGAGCAATGGCATGGATGAAAGAAGTTGTCTCTGGAACAAAGGAAATAAATCTACTGAGGATATTTGCCATAGTAATTCTAAGAAGTTGCCTGGTTTATTTTGCTATTCTGATTTCTTCCCATATGGTCCTTCAACAAACAACTTCACTGAAAGTAGTAATAACAATGGAATTAATATGAAACTCTTGGGTAGAGCAAAGGATAAATAAAGAACTATCAGAACACAAGAAGAATACAAATGAAAGGAATACATCACAAGAGTAAGTACATGAGAAAACCAAAAATAATCATAAAATAGATATTGTATTTCATAAAAAAGGCAAAATCTTCAAAGTTTTCAAAGATGGATTATACAAATTATTAGGTTGAGTCAGCAAACTTATTTTCTTCCCTTCCTTCCTTCCTTCCTTCCTTCCTTTCTTCCTTCCTTCCTTCCTTTCTTCCTTCTTTCATTTCTATCATTCTTTTTTGGGGACAGGGTCTTACTGTGTTGCCCAGGCTGGTCTTAAATTTCTGGGCTGAAGCCATCCTCCCACCTTAATCTCCAGAATAGCTGGGGCCATAGGTGTACACCATCATGCCTGGAAGAAAGTATACCCTACACACACACACACACACACACACACACATTTATATATATATATATATATATATATATATATATATATATATATATATATATATATATATATATATATAGCCAGCCTTTTCAACTGAGGACCATTTCCAGAGCTATCAACATGGAAAATCTGAAAATTAAACAAAAAGCTATATTCTTGAGAAATCAGAGGATATAGGTCAAGGCTATCAGAAAAGGAAATTCAAAATTAGTATATAAACTCTGATCTTGGCTGAAAAAAAAAGCTGCAAATAAATAGACTAACTCCAAAGTGGGGGGGGGGGTCTGCTAGAAAGCTAGAAGAACCATGTGGAGATTATAGTTACATCCTGGAGGAAAAGAGACTTGAAAGTTTGAGTCAAGTCACCAGCCTGATAGTACTAAAATGACATTCTTCAGAGGACTGTAGTAGAATTTAGCATCTCTACAATGTATTACCTAAAATAAGAATATGAGACATTAAAAAAAACAAGAAAATATTTTTACAATAAAAGAAAAGTGAACTAATTAAAATCAAACCTTAGGTAATCCATATATAGAATTAGCATAGAGGAACTCAAAATCATAATAAATATCCTCTAAAATAAAGTAAAACAAGTCACAATAAATTAATAGATGGACCACCACAATGGAAGAATCAGAATCAAGAGAAGTCTTTAAAAAGCAAATTAAAATTTAAAGCCTAAATAAAGTATCTAAAATAGCAAATTTGCTGGATAGGCTTAACATCAGCTTGGAAAAAAACATTGCCAAAATAGAAAAATAGAAGATTGAAAAGTCAAAAAAGTAAGTCTTCATGACCTGTGGGCAACATAAAGGAATCTACTGTAAACATAATGTTGTCTCAGAAGATAAGAAAGTAGATCAGGAAAAAAAAAATACTAGCATTTTTTTTTTCAGAATCTGGTGAAAAACATAAGTTTTTAGATATAAGGAGCTCAATGAAACAAAGTAGGCTGGTAAATACCAAAGATAGAAAGCACATAGAAAGCAATCATGAAACCAAATTCTGGTACTTGCCCCAGTTTTCTGAGTCAAATACTTGGGACAAGCCTTTGGGAAGAAGGAAAAATAAATTTATTGATTTGCTAGTAAATCAGAGAAACCAGTGAACTTGAGTTCAGTATCAAACCCTGGATTCTCTCCAAAGAAAGGAACCAAATATCTTTTAAGAGTTAGTTCTCCAGGGTCACATTGGCTTGTCAGAAGAGGCACAATTCATTTCTAAGTCATCCTTGAGTGATTTTTTTCTCAGACTCGCAGGTGCCAGGCACTTGGTCTTTACTTCTTTGGTCAATAAACTGATAAAATCCTGATATTTGTTAACCAGGGAAAAGGAGGGGAGAAAAATGTCAGCTTTGAAATAGGCCATCCATTAGCTGTCAAAGCAGAAGCAGGCTCCCTTATAATCAGAAAGAGGCTAGGCATGGTGTCTCCAGTCTGTAATAACAGAATTGGGGAAATTGAACAGGAGAATGGCAGGTTTGAAGTCAGCCTCAGCAATTTAGTGAGGCTCTCAGCAACTTAGCAACACTTGTTTCCAGATAAAAATAAAATTGAGCAGGGGGTATAGCTCAGAGTAAAATGCCTCTGGGTTCAATCCCTAATACCACATATAAAAAAAACTAATTAAATTAAAAATAATGTAGGGGTAGCTGGGTGTGGTGGCACAGACTTGTAATCCTAGTACTTGAGAGGCTGAGACTGGAGGATTACAGGTTCAAGGACAGCCTCAGCAATTTAGTGAGACTCTCAGCAACCCAGTACGACCCTGTTTCCAAATAAGAAATCAAATCCATCTGAGGATGTAACCCAGAGGTAGAATGCCTGTGGGCTCAATTCCTAGTATCACGAAAATAAAATAAAATAAAATAAATAAGTAATTGAGGAGTAATAATGAAGCAACTATCATCAGCAAGTTTGAAACTATAGTTAACATGAACAAAAGCAAATGAATAACAATGATATAAAAAGAAATAGATGATCTTAATAATTTTAAATATGCTAATGAAATAATTTCCATTGTTAAAAAGTGTTCTCACAAAGAAATCACACATCCATATGGCTTATCCAGTAAATTATGTCAACATTTAAAATAATTACCAGAATTATTTCATAAATTAGAAGAGAACATTATTTTATAAATTTAAGATAATCATATACCAAAACTGACAAGGATAATAAAGAAAAAAATAAAAAAGTATTCTTTTCATATTCATTTTCATGAATTTAAGAATTCCAAACAAAATCAATAAATAATGTTTTAAATTTTTACAATTTTCTTAATTACATCATTATATAAAATATGACTGCAACATGTCAAAAAATAAATCAATAAAATCTATTTAGTATAAAAGCAAAGTATAATTATAAAAATTGCATAGTTTTTAAATTCAGAGTGGTACACACACACACACACGCAGCACACACACATTTAATATAATATTTACTTCTCTTGCTATTTTGTTGCTTTTCTTAGTCTATAGAAAACATGGAAACATATCATGAAATCTTATAATGTGATTTTTATAAAAAATGGTTCATCAAATATTGTGCTCTATTAACCACAGAGTCAAAAGTCTTTCATTTGATGTTGCTTTCTCAGAAAAGGAGAAATAAATAAGAAAGAATCACAAAACCTCTGGAGGTTGTCACACATTACAAATCCATCTCTCACTTCAGAAACAGATAATCTTTGTCTTTGAAAACTAGACATGACATAATGATTTATTTCTTGCTAAATATCCTTTGATTATAGCCAATTGAGATTACAGAGGATCTTCATTTTTCTCATTAAAACACTTACAAATGTAAAACATTTAATAAAGCCACAAGAAAGGGATCTTCCTTATGACTTTTTATGACCTCTCACTTAAGAATTTAGGGAAGTATAATTCTCCAATTCTCACTTCCTCTTCTAAACCTCTTTTCTTTTCAAAGAATAGGACACATTGCAAAAAATATTAACCACAGAATCAAAAGTCTTTTATTAAAGTCTTTTGTAATTGTTCTTTAGGATATTAATTGTTAGCACTTAGCCTCAATATCTCCTTTGTAAAATAAAATAAAAGAGTTGAAGAGTTCTGTATTTGTTTTTTATTTCTGTCTAACCAATACCACAAATTTAGGTGCTTAATTAAAAACACAAATTTATTATCTGGAGTCCCTCTGGTATCTCAGTTATTCCCTAGCTTGTGCATATCAGTGGGTCCAGGGAGGTGGTCTAAGGGAAGCGGGGGAATACTGAAGTTCATTATTGGAAATACTAACATTGACTGTGTGTACATATGTGAAAATACCAATGTCATTCTCAGTACTCTGTATGGAAAAGGGGGAAAGGGGGAAGTGCGGGAGGGGCACCAAGTGCTGTGTGCATGTATCTCGTTTTCAACATGATTTACATTATCATGTGAGACCATAATGCACCAATAAAAGCATATAAAAACACAACTTTAATATTTCTCCATTTCTGTAAATCACAAATTGGGGTGCATCCTGACCGGATTCTTTCAGCTCAGGGTTTCCCAGAGCTAAAATGAGGTGTCTGCTGGGACTCTTGTGTTCAAGTGAGGCTAGGCGGCTTCAAAGTGAAATGGGCGTGTCTACAAAAAAGGGAAGTCATAGGCAGGCAGCAATATGTGCTGCAATTATCGCAAGGCAATCAGGCCCACAATCATCAGGGTGCTGGTCTCATGGCTAGCTGATACTCCACTACAGATACATTACATATGTATCTCGTGGTCATAACTAGATGCCGGCTCTTCATCATACTAATAAGCATGGATAAATCCAGTAGACATACCCTGTTTACAGCCATGCACAAAATGGGCACCTCTAGCCCAGGGGATGCTCTGGGATCACTCAGACAGTAGGAAAGATTATAGGATGCCTCTTTTCTCCTCTGCCTTTCAGATGGGAAACCACCCATCTGCCAAGGCTGCTAGCACCCCTTTAAATTCCTAGTGTATGCCTGAGTTTGGTAATATGGATTAAGAGACAGTGGATGGCCACCAGAGGGAAATGTAAACAATGACACTATCTTACAGATAGATCTGTTTTGCAGAAGGAAAGTAAAGGGTCTAAAGTTTGTATTAAGGAGAATCCCCAAGCTATGTCAGCAAGATAAATCAGGTGTGACCCCACTGAGAAATAAATATTTGTCATACCACCAGAATCCCCAAAGACAAAAGAAAACCTAGTGAATAAAAGGAGATATTTGTAGGCCTGAGGCGATATTATAAGAGAAAGTTTAAAAAAGAAGAAAATTATTTTAGGTAGAAAAGAATTTTATATGACAAGATTTTTGTTCTAACTGACTGAATTATCCCATAAGGGGGAAAAATAAAAGATGGGAACAAAGATCAGAGTGTTAAGCAAGTCACAGAGGATTTGAGGGAGTTACAAATAATTTGTAAAGGGTAAAATATTAAAAATGTTATATGTGATAAAGCTGGTTGGTTAAAATTAAAATAAATTATTTAAGAGTTTTCTAAGAGTCACTCTATTAAACATATTGATTCTATGTTTAAAATAATTCATTTTCTTATGATATTTATCTATTTTTGGTAAATTTACAAAAATAAGCCTAGAAAGCAAAAAATTTTACATTTTATTAAGATAATGTCCTATGCCTCCTGCTGTATATTGACAATAACATTTCAGATATTTGTATTTCCAAAATGTACAGGATGTCTAAAATACAAAACATAAGATTACTAATGACATCTAAACAAAATGAAATAGTGATAGCCTTCCCAGACTTATATTTACATGTTCCTAATTCCATTATGAACATCTCCTTTATGCAAAGATACAAATGAGATTTGTTTTATCTCTGATAATTCTGTTTGTGTTTTCCTTATAAAACTGTATAACTGTTATCTGATAACACTTAACAGAAGTACAATACAAAAACAGTGTTTTGAGATAAAAGCCATTACCTGCAAAACCGGTAAAACTGATCTTGTAAGTATTCAACAATTAAAACTTAGAAAACAAACAGGAAATAAAAGAGCTAAGGAAAAACAACCAATATTTTGGCCCTAGTCCTCCAAAGTCAAATAGGAACCAGGGATAATGAGACTTCACTAAAGGCCCCTACAACTCCAGTAAATCATATAATTTCCAGAAACAGGGACACAAAGGGCTCCAAAGACTGCAAGCCACCAACACATACTTTTCAAAAAAGAAAGTCATCAGAGAGAAAAATGCCCTCTATGCTTCAAGAGAAGCCAAATGGTCAGCAAGACCAAGACCCAGATGGCACAACTGGTAGAAATAAAGCTTCACCAAGTCCCTAAGAATAACCCTGAGGAGATTTGACCGACCTTAACAGAAAAAGTTGTTAGAAAAACTTGTTTGCCCACTATATGGCTACCTACCTGGTCTTGCATTCCCAGGAAAACCATCATCATTATCATAATCACCATCATAATCATCACAAACAAAAAACCAGCATAACCAGAAACAAATGTGCTATTTCAGGGGTAACAGAAAGGAGCTATACTAAAGCCATTTATATAGTACTTCTACCCTTAACCTCATGAAAAATAAGTCTTTATAAGATGCTGCAAAGTTAAACCTGTTGTTCTTGAGATTTTACAGTTCCAGGACCATCAGACACTACAAAGAGTAAAAATTCCAATTCCTGTAAGCTCCTAGAAGATCTGAGTAATGTCCAAAATCCTACAGAAAAAGAAAGAAAGAAAGCTGTTTAAGCGAAGTTAAAAACAACATGCTTCGTTTTTTGTTTGTTTGTTTGTTTGTTTGTTTGTTTTCAGGTTTTGTGCCAAAAACACTTTGCAATGTTATATATAATGACTCATGGCCTATTGCAAATGGGTTGGCTACGTGGCCTCCAATTTAAAATTGGACCCATCTGGAAGGTGGATGGCCCAAGGTAAAGGGCTATGAAAAAAATTATAGTGAGATATCTGGGTTATTCTATAATTAATTAGTTATATTATACAAACCCACTGTTGTTTCTTGGACACAATGACCCAAAAAAAGCAGGAACCTATAACTTTAATTGTTACAGGAGCATCAGCTATAGTTGCTGCCAGTTTAACATTAGGAGTAACCCTAAATGCAGCCTCACTAGCCAACCTAACTACCTCAGTGAGCAATAAAAACCAGAACAGAGGTGGCTAAAAGAACAATCTACCAAATCTTTGGCACCCAGGTTATTGGAACAAACATGTAATATGTTCCTATCCATTACCTCATGGCTGCTGCCCCTTTTATCATATTAATTCTCGCTCTCAAATTTGGTCCTTACATTCCCAATCCACTAATCAAATTCATCTCTTCTCATTTAGAAAAAAAATCAAGCTGCAAATGGTCCTTCAAATAGAACCTCACATGAACTTCCAGACTCCAGTCTACCATGGCAGACTAGATTGCCCACTTCAAATGGGGACCTAACTGCCCCTGCCCCATGATGTGCCCCCACAGCCATACACAGCTAAGAATGGTCATTGCTCTGTTCCCTTAGGTGCAGTTAGGGTTACCTAATTGGAGGGAGGATTGAGGAGGTAGAAAGAAGTAGGCAGATCTGGAGGGCCATGGTAGAAAAAGTTTATTTCCTGAGAAACAATGGATGCTAATTAACTTCCAAAACGTCTGAAAAGTGATAATGAGATCAAAAGCCTCCTGAAAGTGACCAGAGCTTTACAAAATTCCAGCTGTTCCTGCTGATAAGCAATCTCAGCTGAGTCTAGGAAACAGCATCTGGAACCCCAACCAAGAGAGGGAGACTCAAAGAAAAACATTACGTAAATACACATGCAAATCTCAGGAAACTGTCTCTGAGACCCCAACTGGAAAAGGAAATTGAGAAGTCTCTCTCACAGGTCTCCTTGGCTTTGAGAGAAATTGGTGTGTAATTGATGGCACTCTGCCCTGGCAACTGTAGTGTAGTGACCCAAAGGCATCCTCCGTACATCAAGGCCGACCAAGTCTCCTAGCGGTGACCTATGCCTCTCTTCCGGCAAGTCACGTGGACTTTGGGAGAAAACAGTTTGCAATTGATGGCACTTGGCTTGGGCTACTCCCAAGTAGTGTCCAGAAGACAGCTGCCGGATACCAGGGTCCCCATTGCCTGCAAGGGTGTTTTGCCTCTTTTTTTCCCTTCCCCTTTCTTTTTACAATAAACTCTTCACTTGCCTCTCTGTAGTCTGCAAGCATCATTCTTCATATTTCATAGACAAGAACCCCAGAAAGGAAAGGTCCATTTCAAAAGCACAGCAGCTGTTGGAAGAATTCTTCACCTGTGCTTCCTTCTGGCTGTTGACTTACAACCACTCTTAACATCCACAAGGTACTCAAGGCTCCTTGCCTCATGGCCCCTCCATCTGCAAACCAGCAACAGGGATTTTCCTCACCTCAAGTCCTCCTCATACTTCAAATCTTAGATTTAAATGTCTGACCTCCTCAGTCAGATCTGAAGGCTCATGAGATGAAGTTAGGACCCCCTGTATACTCTTCCTTTCTTAAAGTCAATGGTTCCAAGTTACAGGGCCTAATTATAGGATTGAAAGATGGGAGATTCACTGTACCAGAGCTAATGTCAAAAAATATATATACACCAGGAGATAGATATCTGGGAGGCCGTGTTAGAATTCTGCTTATGATGGGCTTATTTTAAGGATCAAATAAAGCAACATGCAAATGCATTTATTCAAATACCTACCCATTAATATGGGCCTAATAAATTGTGATTTTTTTTTCTGATTATGATATTTGGAGGGAGGAAGGATTTATTCAGTTGGATGATAAGAAACTGCTATTTCTGTAGATCAAAAATAATAAAATATTAACAATGTGATATGGTTCTATTCACTAAATCTTTTCGATATCATATTTTACAAAACATTGAAGAAATGCCTCTATGTTGATATTTAGTCAGCAATCCATTCATTTACTTTATTCATTAATTCATTCCCTGGTAGTCTGGGTTTGTAGGTAATACTTAGTACCTACTAGCCACTGAGTGGGACAACTCAGAGCATACAGAAAGGAACAAGACATCCTCCTCCCTAACACTCCAAACTTTAGGTTCTAATGGAATCTGAGTCCTCCTACATTTAACAGTGCAGTTGATGTTAAACAAAGCTGCTTCTAACAAAGCTAAAAGATGCAACACATACAGCAATTTCATGTGTCTAACCTCACATTGTTTATAATTCTATGACAAAAACAAATGGAAAAGATAAATTTAGAAGAAACTGCACCACACAGGCTCCGTGACAAATGGCGTTTACAGTCTTGGCAAGCAGCCTCCAAGGTTTTTCAGCGTTAGCTGGCATCCTACTTTGGAAATACCTTTCTTAGTTTCTCAGCAACAGTTCAGATATGAAAAACAATTCGAGTGTCTCCTTTTTTGGTTTCAAGAAAATAGCATAAGCATATCTGAACATCTACTTTCCTCTGACATCTAAAATATTCCTTTACATTATTATCTAATTCATGGTTCTGGGCACCTTGTTAGTCTCCCAAAGAGAGATTTCCAAGTTTTCCTGGACACTTCAAAGCTTTATTTGCAACATTACTCAAAATTTCAGCCTTTCCCAGGTTGGTTTTTATTATTTCATTGACCAGAATGTGGGCAATTTCTGCTGTAGATACAGCCTCTATAACTCTGCCCTGATGATGGTGACTTTATGGATTATACCGTGATATAAAGACAGTTTCCAAATCAATTTTAACTTCATTGTGTTGATAGAATCACGACAAAACAAAACAAATCATAGGTTTCTTGGAAACAGTCTAACCTCATCATACTTTGAGTTCTTTTTGCAATATATCCTTAAGCATTTGATGTTCAGTATCCTCCTCTGTGTGTGTGTATGTAGTACTGGAGGTTGAAAGTAGGAGCATTATACCTCCAAGCTAAACCACCAGCCCTGTTTCATTTTTATTTTTGAAACAGGGTCTCATAGGTTGATGAGAGTCTTACAACTTGCTGAGACTGTCCTCAAATCTTCAATCCTCCTGTCTCATTCTTCCAAGTACTAGGATTACAGGAATGCACCACCACAGCCAGCTCAATCTCTTCTTGACCACTGGAATTGAAAGGAAATTCACTAGCAAAGAGGCATTGACATTGTTCATACTTTTTATTCTTAATTTCCAAGTTGGAAAAATATTACACTGTAATGTCTGCATTGTTGTTGTGTTGGTTTTGGATTGGCAAGAAGAGTTTCCTCCACCTTTCCAGATATGCAGACTATTTTAAGTTATTTATTACGGCAGGAAATAGTAATCTAATCACCTTCTGACTTAGTTTAGCTTTAGACTCTGAAGTGACAATTCATATGAAAGTATTTTATTAGGAAGTGTGTCCAGGACAAATTGTTTAGGGAGTAGGGAAGTGGAATTGGGACAGAAAGAAGGCCAAGCAAGGGGACCAAATCATGCTAAGAATGATGAGACATTGGCTCAATCCCAAAGGAGACAATGGTAATGTACTTCACACACAAACATTTGTGAAGACTGCAGATCTCATGTTAAGTGTTCTTATCAAATTTTTATAAAATCCAAAAGCTCCATAGAGAAACTCTGGAGACAAAGTGGGTTATTTTTTAGTCATCCGAAGATAATGGCAAACATCCTGAGTTATTAATTTTCCTCTGACCAGACTTGATTGCATACTGTCCAAGGAGATGGTGGCAGAGAAATAAATTCCTAGGCATTTTTAGACCTTCATCTGTGTAAGAAAATGAAATCTGAAAGTCTGAGAACATCTGCCCATCAAGAGACATAGATGCTGGCTATTAGGAATGGAAGCGGCTTGGAAGCTTATTTATATAAAAATGGTGGAGAGACCTGAGAGGAGATGGGTTGAGTACTGATGGTAACTGCTACAGCTCCCTGTGCCAGAGAATTTTAAAATAATCTATGCATATCCATTTAAATGAGTGTTAACACAAATTCGATTTTTCATTACTTTTTCATCATATTCAGCATCTGCAAAGCCACATACCAGGGGAAAAAAGCAAATTCAATGCTCAAATGTTTCTGAAAATTATCTTTACCTTCTCAGAGACCCACAGAATTCTAATAATCTAGTCATCCACAGTTTGTGCAACTGCTGTGTTCCAGAAACTATCCCAGGAAATATGAGAGATGAAGCCTTTTCAGACTTCAGTGGACCTTGTGATGTGGTCACAAAATTCTAAATAATTAGCATATTGGCAAGAACAAGCCATTCTTGTATTCTGCCTGTCATTGCCCTTAAAGCATGATATCACGTGGTACATGATAACCTCAAGTGTTTCAGAAGCAACACTACAATGCCCAACATTTCTTTATTAATTATCTATAAAATGGATCCATCACATTAAATTATCTACAACACTTTCCTAGTCTCAGTTTGTCTCAAATAGACATCATCTTTAAGATTATATGGTCAGGCTATTTTCTGCTCCTGGAAACTGACTGTGTTGCCTTTATCCTGGCCTTCTCTTAAGCTGAATTCCATTTCCCTAAATAAACCTCTTATATCCCCTTAAAAAAGATTATATTTTCAAAACTGGCTGTCTTCCCCTGTAAATCTACTTCTTTCTCTTCCACTATTAATGGTATCTCTATAATTCTGGTCTCCCGAGTTAAATTTATTAGACTTTGACTTCTTAAACAAAATGTCAAGTTTGCCACTGAGTCTTGACGTATCTCAACTAGCTGTTTCTTCTCTATGCCCACAACTGCTGAACTCAATTTTGTTTATGTTGCTGCCACAGCCTAGTATGTTGAGCCCAGTCTGTCAGAAAAACCAAACACATCACTTTTTCCCATGTGACTTCCTTGGTCAAAAATACACAATGAACCATTTCTCACAGTACCAAGAAATAAGTCCAAAATATTGTTTAACATTGTCCGTGTAGAGGTCAAAATCCTGCTCTTTTATTACTGAACCTGATTCTGTTCAACATCACCCTATTTGTTTTCTTTTCACAATTTAGAATTTCATGTTTTATTTTCTGTTTTGTCAGTTAAACCACGTGCTTTCCAAGGGTAAGAGCCAGACATTTTTCATACATCTTATGCCTTCTATAAGCCACTGTAGGTACCAGGCAAATTGAAAATAGTCAATAAACATTCATTTATTTAATAGAGAAAGGAAATAAGGATGGGAGAGAGAGGAGGAGAAAAGAAGGAATTATTTTCCTGGTCTCCTTACTCATCACATCACTGGCTTCCTTCTTTTCCCACCCCTCCATATATGTGTATATATTGACTACACTTCACATATATATACACATATATATACACATATATATACATATATATATGTGTATATATATGTGTATATATATGTGAAGTGTAGTCAATGAAATAGTTTCCTTTTCCTCAACATTCTGGGCTGAACTGAATGATCTATTATGACTTCAGCTGAAAAATATTTAGATATTTACAAACAAAAATCAGAAGTAGATGGCACTTTTCTTTTATACCCAAACATCAAAAATACACACACACACACACACACACACACACATACACACACACACATACATACAACTTCAGGAAAATTTTTATCTTTGCCTTTTTCTTATGTTGTATCTTTATTCTTTAATATTTCCTTTCATTCTCTACTAATTGAATCAAACCACAAGTTCTAAATCATCTCAGGTTTCCTGAATTCTGCTCCCATATCCTTTTCAACCAGAGACATGTTTCATGTCCTAACTTCTGTCCCAGTTTCCATCAGTACAATTTTGAACACTTGGTCATGCATATTCTAATGTTGCCATCTAATTGTTCTAGCATTTGGTACTGTTGATGTCAGTAGATCCTCCAGTGTTTATCCTCTGAGTGTCTGCTCTCAGATGCATTCGACATTCTTTTCCTGCACAGCTCTCCATTACGTTAATCTGGACTTCTTAGACTCCCTACTCTCGATTTACACTAAGTTCAACACTGGGAGAATTTCATGGAAGTAGGAAGAGGGAGGAGGGAAGAAGTTGTATATCTCTATTTCAATGGCTATTTCCATAGCTACAGCATTTTATCCATGGCTACAACCATGGCAGGCAGCCTAGGCCATGACTTTACCTCTCACCACAAGTGCCAGTTGCTGGGTTCTAGAAACACATCTCTTTCTCTTATTTCTCTACGCACTGGGAAAATAAGTGCTAATTTCTGGGTTGCCCCAATCTACCCGGTTTGTTTTCTTGGTTCTTTCATTCCTATCAACAATAACTAGCACTTAATTTCTTTTTTTATGAAAACTTGGAATTTTTTCTTGCAGCACATTGATATGCCTTTCAAAATCTACCCTTTTCTTTCTTTATAAAGCATGGGATATAAAATAATTTTTAGGGACTCTCAAACAATTTTTTTAACATGCCAGCATATAGCGCAAACAAAAACTCAAACAACTTGTCCAGATATGTCAGCATAGAGCTTCAGAAACTTGTCTGGACACATCAGCATAGGGCTCCGAACAGCACTTCTGTACTGCAGCTGATAATAGACATTTGGATCATAAAATGCCTTCTCATCTCTGATGGACTTACTCATCAATACATATTATCTGGTAATAGGAGTCTGGTAGGTTTGATAAGCCTGGATGAGCTTGGCAAAGACACTGGGAAATACCCAAAAAGTCCTATAAAGACCCCGGCCTTAGTACGAGCTGAGTACCCTTGTTTGTTTTCTTGGTTCTTTCATTCCTATCAACAATAACTAGCACTAAATTTCTTTTTTTATGAAAACTTGGAATTTTTTCTCGCAACACATTGATATGCCTTTCAAAATCTACCATTTTCTGAGCTTTGCTTATGCCCATGTGTATGACTATGATTCAGTGAATTGCTCTGGTCCTGTTCTTCACACTGACTGAGGATCAGTGTGAGACTTTTAATGGCATTCAGGCCAACTCCTGAATCTCTGCTCCCAATCCTAGACTTGGTTCATTATTCTCTATTCTCTGCTTGTTTGTATTGTGTTATTTTGCTGAATATTTGAAGTGCTCTAAGTCTTAGAATTCATGTGCTATTTAGTACATTTATTTGACCTAAATTGTTATATTTGATAGTGTTAAGTGTATTATTTTGATGCTCATTCATTGCTAATTGGCTTTGGCAAACTAGCCACCCAGCATCTGAACTTAGAACTTAGCTTAACTTTACTTAGACAATTTCCTGTTAAGTTCCCATGTGCTATAACCTTTGAGTGTTGAATAAACCTGTGGCATTGTGGAAAGACACAAATTGTGTGTGACAAGACTCACTGATCTTAGTACCTTGTGGCTTCATTGCTCCATTGCTCACAACACCACTTTCCTTTTTTGGGGGGTGGTGGGTATTGGGTATTGAATCCAAGGACATTCTTTCTCCTAGTCATACCTCCATCCCTAGTTTTTTTTTTTTTTAAACAGAGTTGAACCTGTGAGCTTTCTGTCTCAGCCTCCAATGTACTGGGATTATAGGAGTGCCTTACCATGTCCAGTTTTCCTTTTTAAATCTAGAGAAGAATTTTCAAGTTTCCTATATCCTTCGTTACAGTTAAATATAGAATAGGCCCTTGAAGAGCTCATAAATTGGTGTTTGGAGCTGATGTAATTGAGTCATGAGGGTTGTAACCTCAACAGTGGATAAACTCATTATGATGGATTTATCTCGGTTGTAGCCGAGGCTAGTAGGGTGTGGCTGTAAAAGGTGTGCACTTGAGGGTGTGGCCTTGGGGATTATATGTTGTTCTGCTTCCCAGGATCTTCCTCCTTCCTCTTGCTTCTGGCCTCCATGATGTGTTCTCCCTCTCTTTGCTTCCCATCACCATTCCCTGAGATCTGTGGTCCCTTGTCTCACATGGACTGACCCATGAGCAAATAAATCTTTCTTCTCCAAATTATGTGGTAAGGTCTTTAGATTTTGGCTGTAATAATTCTGACCAGAACATCCTTCCATAGCTGGTCATATAAAAGCAGGTTGTATATGTTGATTGTTCTTTTAGATATGAGTTCTTCATGATTATATTAGAGACAATCACCTGGAAAAGATTTTCTTATTTCCTATTAACAAGATTCAAACAGTATATTTCCCCAAAATATATCTTTGGAAAAAATGAGGTTTTATTTTCTGTAAAGCTAACCCAAACTGGATAAATTTTATCTGGATTAAAAAATAAAAAAGTCTCAGCCGGGCGTGGTGGCGCACGCTTGTAATCCCAGCATTCGGGAGGCTGAGACCGGAGGATCCGGGTTCGCGGCCAGCCTCAGCTACCTAGTGAGGCACTCCGCAACTTAGTGAGACCCGGTTTCGAAATAAAGAGTAAAAAATAGGGCTGGGGGTGTAGCCCGGAGGTAGAATGCCCCTGAGTTCAATCCCCAGTACC
>PVLC010002502.1:0-113508 GCA_004027655.1 Graphiurus murinus | reverse complement strand
AATGTACTAGGGTTCCCACTTCTCCACACCCTCTCCAGCAGGTGTTGTTGTTCGTGTTTTTTATGATTGCCATTCTGACTGGAGTTAGGTGAAATCTTAGGGTAGTTTTGATTTGCATCTCCCTGATTGCCAATGATGTGGAACATTTCCTCATACATTTATTGGCCATTTGTATTTCTTCTTTTGTGAAGTGTCTATTGAGGTCCTTTGCCCATTTTTTGATTGGGTTGTTTGCTCTCTTAGTTGAGATTTTCTTGAGTTCTTTGTATATCTTAGTTATTAAACCTCTATCTGAAGTGTAACTGGCAAAAATTTTCTCCCACTCTGTAGGTTCTCTGTTGAGGTTCTTGATAGTTTCCTTTGCTTTGCAGAAGCTTTTCAGCTTCATGTAATCCCATGCACAGGCAGCTCAAAGGAGGATCAGTGCATGGGATTAAATAAATATTTCTTAAGTGTCGATCGTGTGCCTTTTAGAAATTTCATAATTTGAAAATCATATATGTGAATATATATATAATTGTATTTAGTAAATTTAGTGTAGACCAAGTAGAGTATAGTGTGAGGATTTTATATAATTACAATGTAGATGTTCCTTAAAAGATACTTTATTTTAATAATCCATTAATACAACTATTAACTATATTTGCCTCAATATTTTCATTTGATTCAAGCAAATAGCATTTACATAATGGTAAGTTTGCCTATCTTTAATTATTAAAGAAAAACTTACCAGTTTAGGAAATTTCTTTACTATTTTTCAAAGAACTTTCCTATTTCAAAGACTCTTTTCAACTATTTCTACGTAATTTGATTCACAGTTTAGCTATAGATAAATTCAGCAATTTTTCTCAAGTTTCCATCCATAAAAAAGACTGGGTAAGTATCCACTATACTACCCAGCCATACCACTTTTGGGGACCTTCACAAAAGAATTGAAATCAAATTACTATAGGGATACATGCATTTCCATGGTTATAGATTCAAGATTGCCAAACTATGAAACCACCTAAGTGTCCCTCAACAGATGAATGGATTACAAAATTATGGTATTTACACACAATGGAATTCTACTCAGCCATAAAAAATAAGAGTCTTGTCATTTGCAGGGAAATAGATGGAACTTGAGAACATTGTGCTTAGTGGATTAGCTAGTCACAGAAAGTGAAGGGCCATATGTTTTCACTTATATACGGAAGCTAGAGAAAAACTGGGGAACAAAGAAGACCTCAGATAAATGAGGGGAGACACTAGTGGAAAGGGGGAGGAGAATCAGGAGTGAGGAAATAGGGGAGATCTGATGATGTTAGCTACTCAAATAATCCTTGTTTCACACATGAAGTTACTTAGGGCTCTTGTATAAGAGTCCTTACAGGAAGCCTCTTTGCTTTTTATACCATGTGAGAACACACAGAAGATGCCATCTATTAGGAAAGATGCTAACAGACATCAAATCTGCGGGTGCCTTATTCTTGGACTTCCCAGCCTTCAGAACTATGAGAAATAAATTTCTGTTGCAAGAAATTCATTTAATTCTTATAACTATTTGAGATAGCTATTATTATTATGACCATGTTACAGGTAACAAAGCATACAGGAATGGTTCTGGCGTGACAAAACTTTCCCAAAGTCATGCAGTTACAAAAGAAGGGCCAGAATTTAAATGTGAACTGTCATTTTAAAGTTCGTTATTAGCTAGAGAAAAAACAGGAAGTAAAAGGGACTTCAGATAAGTGAGCAGAGAGACCAGTAGAGTAGTGGGAGAATGTTGGGGGAGGATAGTGGGGAGGGGAAAAAGTAGGGCTGAGGAAAGAAACAGTTCAAATAGTGTCACGTCCATGTAGAAAGGTGTCACCACCAATCTCATTAATATACACAGGAAGGCAGGAGTTGGGCGCAGAGCGGGATGCAGTAGGAAACACACCGAGTGCTCTGTGCATGTCTGTTTGCATCATTTTGAATCTCAGTGTGATGTATAATCATAAGGCACCAATAGAAGTATTTTTAAAAGGTTGGTTATTAACCACTATGCAATCCTTGAAAGTCCCAGAGACTGTGATCACACTTATGCTAAAACACATGAAAATTTGGGGGAAGCTGTGGTTTTCTCACTAGAATTGCAGACAGACACATTGATCCTGTTTTTGTCCTCTGCTAAACTCCATCTTGCCTTAGGTCCATTATAACCCCCATTTTACCTGGACTACCTCTGAATCTTCACATGACTGTCTCCTTATCCATCAGCCCCTAGCCATGTTCACCTTGTCAAAGGTTGTCTTTGATTGCTTTTATTTAAAAGCACATTCTTGGTGCTTTCTATCTCGGTTCTTGCTTTAATTTCACTCCTTCTAAGTGAAATTAACATACATATTTTTATATACTGACTGTTTGTATTTCCCTCAGTAGAATTAAGCTCCTAGAGCTGAGGCCTTGTTTGCCTTTTTCTCTACAGTTTTTCCCAATGCATGGAACAGTGCCTGGCATATACTTGTTGTTCAATGAATATCTGCTAAATTCATGAATGAAGAAAAAAATATCAAAATGCAAGTAGGTTTTATGCTTTGGAAGGAAGGTTTGAATGTCCAACATTCCCAATTTTACAGCAATTAAGACTTCTATTCTTTTAAGCCGGGCGTGGTGGCGCACGCTTGTAATCCCAGCATTTGGGAGGCTGAGACTGGAAGATCTGGGTTCACGGCTAGCCTCAGCTATCTAGTGAGGCACTCCACAACTTAGTGAGACTCGGTTTCAAAAATAAAGAATAAACAATAGGGCTGGGGGTATAGCTCGGAAGTAGAATGCCCCTGAGTTCAATCCCTAGTACCGGGGGGGAAAAAAAGATTTCTATTCTTTTAAAGTTTTAAGCAGTCTTTTATTTGAGATTTGGAAAAATGGTATACAGTTTAACTATACATTTGTGGGTTGAATGTGGGATTTCAAAGAATCACTCAATAAACATTTATTACATACTTATTATGTGGTTATGTATTAGCAAATTTCAATGCTTGATTCTGGGGCTCCAGAGATAAGATTCCAGAAATATCCACTCTTCCTTTAAGAATCCCTACATAGTTACCTATGGACTACATAGAATATACAGATAGAGGAAAGCTATATGTAAAAACAATCTAAGATTGCATGGTCTTATACTCATCTAGCTATGACAATATCAAATGTTCTCTTCAGCATCACAAGCTAAATCCCTTGGATCTGTCACCAGGTTAGGTTTTCTTGCAACCCAAATTCTGTACAACACCCTCAGTAATCTGTCGGTGCTCATTCACGTGAACTTCACAATGTTACCCCGTCACCTATACTCCATAGGGGACTCTAGTGGACAATGCTTGCTCAGTAGTCCTTCTACAGAAGAGAAGTGGCTGCTTCAGGCAGCTACTGAAAAAATTGTCTTCTTACACAAAAATGATGTGGAGTCAGATACGATAATTTGGAGAAAACTGTATTTCATAATTGTAATAATATTCAGGGCAGTTGGGGAGGAGTTAGCTGACAATTTTCTTGTCTTCCTATAGCCAGCACCTTTCTTTTATTAAAAGTTTAAACAAAGCATCATAAAAAATAATTAAGCAGCAAAGCAGTCATAAGTTAAGTTTAGGGTTACAAGTTGAGTCTAGGGAAAGGCAAACACAAGCTAAGTTTAGGGAGTAGCAATCTCAGGCTAGGTTTAGGGAGGAGAAATGTTTACTTCCTTCAAAGTTCACCTTCCCAAGGAAGTTTTTCTGATTGCAGACAGTTTCTACTTAGCATGGACTATGTACATCCCAACAGCACTTTAATGATCTCACTCCTTCCCTCCCCCTAGTTCAGCAATTTTCATTATGCTTCTCATCTAACAAATCCCACATTCTGAGTTCTCCTTATCTCCAGCCTGTTTTCGTGGTTGTTTCTCATGTTGCTGAAACCACCAACTTTTGTGCAATTTCTCACTCTCCTTGATTTCACAACATATCATCTCCAAGCCTATGCCTGTGATTCAACTTTCCTCTCCACCTACTCTGCAATTCAGCGATATCTCCCTCATCCACCTGTTCTTCTAATCATCTTCCTCATATCTCCTAATTCTGAGTAAAAAATGTTTGACTTCTCAGGGTATCAACATTATAATAATGGTTATCTTCCTCACTGAGTCTTTGACTGCTTGCTCATGACAGCTCTCTTCTCTCAAAGCTTTGGCCCTCACAAGTCTGCCCCATCAAGTAGTTCATCCTGCCACCCAGAGATCACAGAGTCCTCATGATAGAACATTCATGATTCTCCTTACTTTCATGGTTAGTCTGTATAATCAAAATAGACAAGCAAATATGAAATTTAATGAGGTACTTCTTTATTTCCCTTAAAGCTTTCTACTGAATTCCTTCCTTACAACAGTCTTGTGATATCATCACCATTGCCTTCAACTTTCAAATGAAGTAGCTAGGAGCCAAACGCCTTGCAACGAGGTCACAAAGTTAGTGTCTAAGGTGAGATATGAATTTGCTTCTTCCTGACACCAAACCCCAAGTAATTGACTGCAACACAATTCTAAGCCTCCTCTTTGCATTCATCCTTTTTTCCTGCTAGTTCACATAAAAAACAGTGCCCTTTTCACATCTATTAATAACTTCACATTTTCTATTTCTTCCTTCCTTGTAAGTGTAACCATTTCCTACTTTCTCTTATAGCCCCCTGACCTAAGTCTCTGCCTCTGGTCTGCCTGCCCAATGTCTCATTCCTGGGCATGACAATGGCCTTTCTGAGTGCCACAATTACCCGGCCAGTCAGTGCCTAGGGTACATACTGAATCACAAGGCATATTCTTCCTGCTTTTTCTCTAAGAAAAAGAGGTTCTTCTCCCCAAGGCTCATCCTGCTTTAGTTCCTAATTTCATCCACCAAAATGCAACATGCTCTCACAATATTTGAGAAAGGAATTTATGGACTGGGTAGAGAATTACAATAAGAAATGCCCAGTCCCTTTCCAATACATTAATAGATAAAAATAAATAAGTCATCTCAGGATGAAAGTTCACAAAAAGAGAAAGAAATAGAAAGTTAGAGAACAATATTTTTATTTATCCTGACTTTAAGTAGAAACTAAAGTTATGGCATAATTAAATAAAATAATAAGGATTTGAGGTGAATTTAGAAATATGGCATAAAAATGAATTTATTTGGTGAAATTAAAGCAAATAAGTTTATTAGCTTCAAGAAGAAAAAACTAAAATAAGTAGGTAAAGGACTGAGTAAAAATGATGCTAGTCAGTACCTCATTTTCACAAATCTAAGATAGAAAGGCTTAAGAATAAGTTTAGGAACTAGAGGTTATTAAAAGAAAACTTTTTTCAGTATTTAAGTGTTAAACTTTGAAGTAAGTAGTTCAGACAAGTTGTAGAATGTATTTGGAAGGCAATCAAAATTTTATTCAAGAAGCCGGAAGTTAAAGAATCCTTTAATAGAAAACATATTTCTGATTCTACAGCTATAAAACATAAGAAAAAGTCTGCTAATGAACTGCATGGTGCCAATGGATCATATTGTACATCATTATAAAAATAAACTTTTAAAATTTTGACTAAATATGGAATTACATCTAAGAATGTATATGTCACATTTCTTCTGGGGTAAACTTAAAATAGAAATGTCTGATTTTTTAAAATATTTAAATAGAATTATTTAAAAGTTACTGAGTTTAGACAATAAAACATAAAAGCCTCTTTGTTGAAGCAATGTGAAGTCTTTAAAACCTTATCCTAACTCTTATCCGCTTCTCATTTTTATTATTCTCTTAGTCTACCTTCATCATTTCCTAATAATAGCTGACAGTCATTTTTATATAATATTTTTTCTCTGACTTAGATTAAACCTTCGAGTTTAGTTTCTTATTTTTAATGGCATATGTAGGGTCCATACTTTTTAATGTATATTAAGAAAGTATCAAGGACCAGATGTTCTTTTGCTTGATGGTATTTTCTATGGTGAAAGTTGTATAAGGCAGTAAATCACAAGTCCACTAAGTCTAATTCTCGATTACTAGATGTGTTTTTAAGAAAGATAAAAGCACGGATTTATGAAACAAGTTATTAGCTACCATTTTTTATTTTGGATTAATTGCTGTTCCAGAATATAGACTCAGATTGTCCTTATCATTTTGAAACATGAAACACAAAATCTATTTAGAGGAATTAAGTTTTATTGTATAACTCGTTTTGATTCTGGAAAATCGTTCATGGAGGAGGACAAAACTCACTTATAAATTCTCATTTGGGCAAAATGATTTAGGAAAGAGTGCTGAATGGATACCTGATCTTATTAATGTCTAAAGTATGGCCCTGTCAACAGAGAAGAGGATATTTTGATTATAAGATGTGGGTTTTATGTATATGAATATAAATGATGTTAATAATAACAGAAATTGTTTCTACAGCGAAATTTCTCAGTATATTATATGACCAAATCAAACCAGATTTTCAGAAAAAGAAGACCTTTGCTAGTGATTTGAGGCAGTAGTGTGCTTATGCTTTTGGTGATTTGGGGTATTGGTGTGCTTACCTTTATTATATTTTATTTGTTAAGTGTGTGTTCTCTTCTTTTTAAAAAAACTAGACACCTATTGCATGTATTTCTAAATCAAAGTCTTGCTAAAATAAACTCAATAGCTTCTACTTAGCCTCCTTTTGTTGTATACTGATGCTACTTTACATTAACTTACATGAAAAACTAATTTAATTCTGCAAAGTGAATAGCTCGGCACATTTCCAATGTCTCTGTCTCAGGTGCTTCCTCCGAGTCTTTCCTTAGACTTTCATTCACTCCATCAGCTGTCACTATAGATGACCAAATTGTTTGGGCCATTTGGTACCACTATAAGGGATGGACATTCACCTTCTAGGAATGCCAGGACTTCCCTCAGGATGCTAGAGTGTAGAGCAAGTTTTGTTTCCTTCCATCACTTTCAGATATGGTTGAAATGCTATATTGCATGATTGAATTTGGCTTTCTGGGTGGCCACCTGAGAGTGGGACCAAAGTCTATAAGACTTGAGCATATGAAGACTTGGTAATGAAATTAAACCAAAAGGAAGAAAAAATGGGAAGGAACATGGCAGATAAAGTCTTTCTCCTTTCATTCCCTCTTTTCACAGATCACTTCAGGCTTTCCCTTGCCTGTGCACAGTTCATTTCCAATCTGTCCAGTGGACCTGCCCAGTGATCCTCTCTGTCTCTTTGAGGCTCACTGTAGAGTAGTAACCAGCATGGTACTGTGTCCCCTGTGCCACTCCCCACATTTCCTGCTCACTTCTTTTTTACTTCACTCTCTGAGTCGTGGATTTTTACGTTGAAATAAGGCACAACCCTTAAATCAGGTGTTGTTTTCAAAAAAATCAGGGCTGAGGAAACTAATGTTACTCTCCCATGGCAGAGATGGATCATGCTCCAATAAATGTGTGCTGTGTTCCCTATTTGAGTGTCTAGAGTTGTTACTGAAAAGCAGTTCACCAGCTGGGGATTTTTTTCCAACTCTCTTTGCATCCAAAGGTGGACAGTTCTTTATTCTTACCACTGAACATGAGCAAAAATTATGTAAGATACTTGTTGACTAAAGGCTTTTAAAGAGCATGCATAGCCGGGCATGATGGTGCATGCCTGTAATCCCAGTACTTGGGAGGCTGAGACAGGAGGATCACAGGTTAGAGGACAGACTAAGCAATTTTAGGGAGTCCCTCGGCAACTTGAAAAGATCCTATCTCAAAATAAAACCAAAAAAATAAGGATGGGGGTGTAACTTGGAGGTAGAATGCCCCTGGGTTCAATTCCAGTATATATTAAAAAAATGTAGCTCTTTCTCATCCTTTATCTGCCACTATCATTAACCAATATTGCTTCATTTGGTAGTAGCAAAAATAACAATAATAAATGCAATTAAGATTTATTATATTTGCTATGTTCCAGGCACATTACATCAATTTTGTCACAGATAGCTGTGAGATAGGTAACTTTATTGACCCTATACTACAGTTGAGATAACCAAGGATAATAGCAACAAATAAAATGTGAATCTAATATTTCTAGGCTAGGTGGTCTCACCTGAAAAATCCTAAATCTAATTTGATATACAGCTTCCCAGTGCATTTTAATTCAGTTATGAATTTTATTTTGTTTTTATTTTATGTGATTTTATTGGTGCATTATCATCCCACATCATAATGTAAATCATGTCGACATTGACATACATGCACATAGCACTTGGTGCCTCCCCCCTTCCTCCTCATGCCCCCTCCCTCCCCGTACAGAGTTCTGAGATTGTCATTGGGATTTTCACATATATACACACAGTCGATGTTAGTATTTCCAATAATGAATCTCAGTCTATTCTGCAAATTTGAAAATGCACTGTAGGGAAAAAGTCCATTTTATCTTAGAGAAATGCAAGCTCTAAAACAGATGCATTACATTGACCAAAATGATAAACCAGAGAGTCAAGCTTCATAATTAAAATAGTTTTCTGAGAGAGCCTAAGGTGAGGCTTATTGAGGGATGGCAAGCTATTATCCATTTATAAAGCATCCTATCAATTTCATAGATTTTTGTGGTTATTAAAAATTATGTAAGATATGGAATTTATTGTGGTTAATGGCCAAATCTTGAGAAAATTATAACCAGAAAACATGGCTTCATTTATAGTAATATTGATCACTGAGTTTCATTTATTTCCTCACAAAGTTTATGTTAATAATAGTTCAATTTTCCTTTTCTTTTATTTCCATTTCTACCTGTCATCTTCCAGATTTTGGGCTTTAACATTTTGTTTCTAATTATTAGATCATGAAGAGGCCATCTGATGGGCAACCTATGACTACACTAGCAATTTGACTTGGTAATAAAACATGCTGACCTTGTAACAACACTGTCATGATGAGAATTAAAATATTAAACAGAGACTTAAAATGCTAGTATCAAGCAAAGTTTGGTAGATCTATTGTTGCCTCTCCATTCCTCATGATCTTGAGCAGGGGTCTGTATAACGTCTCAATACTCACTCTACAAAGATAAAAATCATTTCATATTCATTTTGCAAAGAATACTCAATAATTCATGAATAGCTTTCTGATTGAAACTATTTTTGTCTTTTTGCTAAATCACATCATTTTTCCTCTCATAAATAAGTCCATTTTGTGGTTAAAATCATGCTACAGTGAATGAACATTAGATGAAGTACACTATTTAATTAATGCTTGTGTTCATTATTTACATTGAAAGTAAACAATATTAAAAAGAGTAAACAAATTATTTTAATGAGGTATTTTATGCAACTCCATGTTACTTCCAAGGTTATGGCTGAATGAGGAGTTTGGTAAAGCTAATAGTTTATAAAATGCCTTGAAAAGTTTTCTGTTTTACAAAAACAAACTCATAGAAGTAGTGAGTAGAATCCTGGTTAACCAAACCTGAGAGGTATGTGGAGATTTGGAGAAATGGTATAAATTTTCATTTAGACACGAGAAATAAGTTCTGGAGATTAATTGTATAGCATTGTGACTATAGTTAATAATAATATACTGTATATTTGTATATTATCAAAAGGAATTGTGAGAGAGAGAGAGAAAGAAGAAGGAGAAGGAGAAGGAGAAGGAGAAGAAGAAGAAGGCGGAGGAGGAGGAAGAAGAGGGAGAGGGGAGGGGAGAGGAGGGGAGGAGAGAGAGAAGAGATGAGAAGAGAAGGGAAAGAATAGAAGAGAAGGTAAGATTGAACCCAGGGTCATTATACCTCCAAGCCACGCCCCAAAACCTATTTTATTTTATTTTGAAATTGACCTCACAAAATTGTTGAGGCTGGCCTTGAACTTGGGATACTCCTGTCTCAGCCTCCCAAGTACTGGGATTACAGGCATATGCCACCACATCCTCCATCAAGAGAGATCTTTAAATGTTTTAACCACATAAAAATGAAAAGTATGTGAAGTTATGGCTATGATAATTAGTTTGACTTGATCATTCCATGATATATACATATGTCAGATATGTTATAACCTATGAATATACATTTTAAAGGTAAAATTTGTCCAGGCATGACAGCCCAAACCTGTAATCCCAGTTGGGGGTGGGGGCAGTGAGACAAGAGGATCTCAAGTTTGAGGTCAGCCACAGCAACTTAGGAAGACCCTGTTTCAAAATTTAAAAATATAAATAAATAAAAAGGGCTGAGCCATAGTTCAGAGGTAGAATGCCTCTGGGTTCAATCCTCAGTACCCCCTCGAAAAGATAAAATTTTGTTAGTTATTATATCTGGTTAAAGTATTAATACAATTCAAAATGAAAACTATCAAAGAATTAAAAAAAAGTCTGATACACAATCAACACATAGGTTTTATATTAAATACATTGACTTTTAAACTAAACATTTTTAGGGAAGAATATTCCCTAAAATTTTAATAATTCTTTTGAATTTATGTCAAAATGGACAGTAAAATTTCTGAGCATTATTTATGCATATATAAAAACAGTGGATCTCAGTCACCTAAGTGAGGAAAAAGAGGTCCACTTGGTCTCATTGTTGGTAGATGGAGAAAGAAGGTAATTTCCTCAATGAAGAAAAACTTTGCACAGTGTATTTATGTTAGGGGTAACACATATCTTTGAAAGTATCATGAATACCCTTCCATGTACTCACTAATATGTTGACATGCCTATGTTCTTGGAACAGCATAGTTTTAGTTCTCCTAAGATGAATTCTCTTGCTTGTTCTCTTTTTACCAGAACTTCTATAGATATGATCATAGTGTTAAAGGTCAAAGAAAACATGTGAATCTCAAAATATACTTTCATTCAAAAGATGCCCTGTGATCTAAATGTATTGAATCACAACGATGACAGACTTCGCCATTTTGCAAATTTCTCTTTCAATAAGAGCATTGGAGCCAGGTGTGTTGGCCCATACCTGACCTGTAGTCCCAGTACTTAGGAGGTTGAGACAGGAGGAGTGCAGGTTTGAGGACAGCCTCAACAATGTAGAGAGACTCTCAGCAACTTAATAAAACAAAATATAAGAGGGGCTGAGGGCTGTGGGTGTAGCTTGAGTTAGAATGCCCCTGGATTCAAAAAGCATTGGCTTTTTTTGTTTATTTGTACTGTGGATCAAATTCAAGGGCATTCTACCTCCAAGCTACACCCTAAGCCCTTTTTTATATTATACTATTTTGAAAGAAGGTCTCAATAAATTGCTGAGGATGGCCTTAAACCTGCAATCCGGCTTTCTCAGCATCCCAAGTACTGAGATTATAGGCCTGTGCCACCACACCCAGCTCGACTATTGATGCAGATTTTTAGAATATGTCTAGCAGAAAATTGAACAGATCCTACATTTTTAAAATTAAAAATGTATATAAAAAACCTCAATTGCACAAACCTATCTCTGAAAACTCTGTCACTGTTAATTAGAGGATGTGCAGTGGTGGCTACAAAGGGCACCACATTGCCTACAGAACAAAATCATCTTTTCTTACAAGTCCTACTCAAGGTTTTTCATAAGCCAATTCCACATTGATATTCTAACCAAATTAGAACAATTATGTTCCACAAGGCTTTTCCTCAACTTATAATGAAGCAATCCTTCCCTGGCATTGTTCCCAGTCATCTTGTAGAAGAGACCCAAAACTGTCTGGATTGGGGTGAATTCACTCAAGGCCTCAGGAAACCCCTGTTGGAATGCTTTTCTTTCTTTCTTTTTTTTTTTTTTTTGTTGTTGTTGTTTGTTTGTTTTTGTAGTACTAGGGATGGAACCCATGTGTGCTCTACCACTGAGTTATACTCTGGCCCTTTTTTAATTTTGGCTTCTTTTTAAGTTTTGAGAGAGTCTCTTTTCCATATTAGCCTTGAAACTTGTGATCCTCTTGCTTCAGCCTCCCCATTTATTGAGATTACAGGCATGTGCCACCACACCTGGATAAACTATTTTAAAGAGCATGACTAGCTCACAGTACATGGGAGAAGGCAAGAGATCAATACATTTCTGTAAAATAAGCGTATCAGTTAAGGAATTAACTTCTCATATTCTACCATTGTTTACTCTCTTATTTCTATATGAAATATCTTATTTCCCCATTTCTACATCAAAATTCTATTTGTCTTTCAAAAAGCATGCACACTAGATATCACTTCCTCAATGAGTCTATAAATTTTGGTGCTAGAGATTGAATCTAGGGGTGTTCTGCCTCCGAACTATAACCCAAGTCCTTTTCATTTTTTATTTTTTATTTTGAAGCAGGGTCTTTCTATGTTGCGGAGGGTCTTGCTGAGTTACTGAGGCTGCCCTCAAACCTGTGATCCTCCTCTTTTAGCCTCCCAAGTACTAAGATTACAGGCCTGCCTTATAGTCTGTGAGATATTTAGAAGCTTTCCAGACAAAACAATTGCTTTTTCCTCTTAATTATCATAAAACTAGCCCAAGCATTTATCTTTTCATGCCATTTTAGAGCAACTATCAATGTCCACTTTTGAACTATAATCATTTATGGGGATATTTTTCAACTATATAATTTATGGGGATATTTTTCATTTGTTTTTAGAGACACAAACAAATGGTCAGAGTCTGGTTCATTTCTGTACCTTTCAGAACACCTAGCATACTGGCTTCTATATGGAGGCTGCTCAGTGTTTGCAGCATGAACAAATGGAGAGTTACATATGCTTGTAGCACTGGTTTCCTGAGAAAGAAACACCTATATCTAAATCTGCAGTTCTACAGCATTTTAAAAATTCTATCTCCAAGCTATATCTCCGGCCCTTTTTACTTTTTGTTTTGAAACAGGGTCTCCCTAGGTTGCTGAAAGTCTCACTAAGTTGCTGAAGCTTGTCTTAAAAGTGTAGTCCTCCTCGGCCAGCCTCCCAAGTACTGGGATTACAGGTGTGTGCACCACACTAGACCTACAGCATGTTTTCTCAATTATTTATGACTTTAGTTGTGACTTATTTGAATAAATATATTTATGTTTCTGACATGCCTACCCTATTATAAACACCTCAAGCTCAAGAGCAGAAATTATATATTCATCTGGATTTTTCTTGGGGTTAAAAATATTATGTGACATGTAGTAGGAGTTATTAGTTGCTCACAGAATAAACAAATGAAGGGATTTTCTAAATTAAAAAGCTTCTTCTCCATGAGCAATCCATACATGGATTTGGTAGAACCAGGAATGCATATGTGCTGTGTTTTATGCATATGGTCAGGTGTCTACCCCACACATCAAGTAGAAACTTCAAAATCACAAAACACAGCAGGAATTAGCAAGTTGCACTTGAAATGCTGACTCCATTAGAATACTTCATTGATACTAAAATAAGTACCTGAACCTGGAAAAAACACACGCACACACACACACACACACAGACACACACACACACACAGACAAGTTGTGTGGATCAAGGCTTCAGAGGACAAATCGAACACACAACTGCTTCTCCAGGACTTGTTTAGCACCAGAGGAAACAAATAACAAGGCAGGTGCTTTCGAGGCAAAAGTGTTTGTTCCTGCACTAAATGAGATGAGGCTATGAGCCTAGAAAATCAGCTTCACCTCTTGTTTGAGCTCCACATGTCTGCTTGGCTCCTGTAAGACACATTGCACCAGATCAGACTGCTTCTCAGTACATGCTTGTTAAAAGAAAAGCCATGGTAGATTATTTCAGGATGAAGATACCTGACAAATACCAACATGACTTTTTGAAGATTTGCCCCTTTAGCAAATTTCAGCCCATGGTGCTCATTGCAAGACTTTTCTTTTAAACTACCAACTAAGCCAAGAATTCATTTCTCTTTGTAGCACACATGCTCTGCCCATTCTCTGTCATAGTTTCTGCTTTTCATTGCCCTGTATTCCCTGCCCACAGATCTCCACATATCGAAATGATAACCATCCTTCAAGGCCCAACTGAAATCTTTCACTGATGTGAGCTCTCCCCCCTTCAATTCTTAAAAAAAAAGAACAAAAACAAAAATAAAACTCTACAATTTTTTTCTTATTTCATTGTATCCTATTTTTTGGCACAGATTTTTATAAGGCAAAGACTATATCTCGGTTATATCTCTATGCCTTATACGTAGCCCTAACGAGCAAGCTGTTCATTGTAGGATTTCAATACATATTCTTATGAAGTCTTTTCCCACCAAGGCTTATATAAATAGCACAAACTTGATTAACCAAATGCATACTAGAATTAAAGTGAGGTAGAGAAGTGTTATTTGGATCAAACCTACTAAAAACAATGAAATATGCTAGATAACATATTTTATTAGATCACCTTAAAAGAATTGAAAGTCTGAAAAGACAGTGGAGTTTGCCAGGGCAAATATTTTTGTGAGGTCAGAATTTGAAACTAGAGAGGAGTAAGCTGAGCATCAAAGCATCAAAGAATCATATCTTTGTATCTTTTCTAAAGCCATTTATTTATTCTGCACATTTGAGCTTTGATCAGTGGTCATCCTGGAATAATAGAACAAGATCCTGCCCAAGGTCTTCTAAAAGGATAAGGGAGCCGGGCATAGTGGCACACACCTGTAATCTTGGTACATGGAAGACTGAGACAGGAGGATTGTAGAGTTCAAGGACAGACTCAGAAATGTATAGAGACTCTCAGCAACCTAGTGAGACTGTTTCATAACAAAAATAAAAAGAGGTAGAGTTGTAGCTTGGAGGTAGAATGAATGTCCTGGGTTCAATCGCTAGTACCATTAAAAAAAAAAAAAAAAAAAGGAGAACCAGCCGTAATTTTGTTCCCTTTCTCCAATACCAAAGGAACATAAAAAAGACAGCCTTGGTAGATGAAATAAATAAAGAATAAAGAACAATCCTGTCCAGATAAGTTGTAGTACAGGTGTGGTCCTATATGTAGATATAAACTGAGAATTTTATACAGTTAGGTGAGGTTACCAGTCACTGGGCGAGTCCCAGACCCTTTGAGAAAAAATCTAAATCACTCTGGAGTAGGACCCATTTACACCAGGCCTCAGAGAATGTCACACAAACAACATTTCAATTGCAATGAACATCACACAAACAACATTTCAATTGCAATGACTGGTGCATAAAATAACCAGATACACAAGGAAACAAAGCAACATGAGTAAGAACCAGCAGATACAGGCTGTCATAGACTTCAGATGTGAGAATCACAAGAAATAGATTACAAAACAATGATGAGTTAAGCCTGGCAGGGCACACCTGTACTCCCAGTACTTGGAAGGCCTAGACAGGAGGGTGGCAGGTCCAAGACCAACTTCAACAATTTAGCGAGATCTCCAAAAACTTAGTGAGAATTTGTTTCTTAATAAATAAATAAATTAAATAAATAAAATAGGGCTGGGAGTATAGTTCAAGAAGTAGAATGACCCTGGGCTCAATTCCCAGTACCACACACAAACAAAACAAAACAAATGACAGCAACAACAAAAACAATGTCTCATAGTTTTACAATAGTCTTGAAAATACCTGTGGGGGGAAAAATAATCATAATAAATGATATACATTTTTTTAAAATCCTAACTTCTAGAAATGAAAATTGTAATAATAGAAATTTTAAAATTTAATGTTTATCACATAAGGAGACTGAATTACATAACTAGACTATAAGTAAAGAAAATTTATTTGCAATGCATCTCAGAAAGACAAAAAATTAGAAAAAAGAAGAGTGCAATAAAACATTTGGGGGATACAGTGAAACAAGTTAACATAGGTTCAGCTGGAGGCCTAGAAAGAAATAAGAGAGAGAATATAAAATGGGCTATATTTGAAAGGACAGTAGTTGGAAAATTTCTAAAAGATACTTGTGACAGTAATAAACTATTTCAAAAAGCACAACAATCTAGGCAAAGAAAATAAAAATAAGTTTATATCTATATGTATCATGATGAAAATGTGTAAAAACAAAGGTAAGAAGAAAAATATCCAGAGCAAGCAGAGAAGAGCAGTTAAACTGAATAGTGACTTCTTAATTATGATAATAAATGGCAGAAAGCAGTGGAAGGATGTCTTTGATGTAGTGAAAGAAAAGGACTATTAATTCAAAGTTCTATATCTAGAGAGAATATTTATTTCCAAAATGAAATATAAATAAAGCGTTTTTTTTTAATTGAGCAGATACTAATATAGGATCTCACCACAATATTTTTAATACAGGAATTTCTGAGATATACTCCAAGGAGAAGGAACATTGATTCTAGAAGGCAAGTCTGAGATGAAGGGAGAAATAAATTGCAAAGAATACTGATAATATCAGGGAAATGTAAAACAACATTGACTCTATAAGAAAGAATGAAAGTCTCATGGTGTTTAAAAATTAATTATCTCACCAAGACCTGTGTGTATATTTTTTGTATGGCTTTGCACCTTACTGTGATGTAAAAATACAATGCACCAGTAAAAGTATGAAGAAAACCAGAATTTCACACCAAGTAGCAATAACATATTAATTGGGGTGGGGATCAATGAGTTAAAAATATTGTGAAGTAATATTAAGAAGAGGGTAAACAGCTGGGCGTGGTGGCACACACCTGTAATCTCAGCACTTGGAGGCTAAGAAAGGAGGATCTTAAGTTTGAGACCAACCTTAGCAACATAGACTCTCAGCAACCTAGGGAGACCCCACCTCAAAAAAAATAATATCAATGTTATAACTTAGCCTAAATGCTAACAGAATAGAAACTAGGCATATCACTTATAAACCAATGGAGAAAAAATGCAGGGGAAGGGTCAGGGAGGGGGGACTTGATGGGAAGGGCATCAAGAGTTGTGTGCATATATTTTTCTGACACTCTGTATCCCAATATGATGTAATAGTACAATGCACTAAATACAGAATTTTAAAAGAATGTGAAAATAATGGAATGAGAAAACATTAAAGAACAGAAAAAGGAAGACATACTTAGTAAAAGATGCCAGAAACAAAAGAAGCATACACTATCATTTCACTTATATATTCAGAGACAAACTAAACTATGTTTTAATTTTTTTTGTGCTGGGAATTGAACCAGGAGTATTTTTACCTCAGAGATATACCCTCAAACCTTTGTTAATTCTTATTAATTTGAAGCAAGGACTCACTAAATTGCTGAGGGTCTCGCTAAATTTCTGACCCTGGTTTTGAATCTATGATCCTCCTATCTCAGCTTCCCAGTTACTGGGATTACAGAAGTGCACCACCAAGCCTGGTTTAAACTATGATTTTAAGGGAAATAGATACAGGTGGAAAAATAATAATGGAAGGCAATAAAATCATAACCAAAATGCATTTCAGTGGCTAACTCCAGGGCAAGGAAAGAGGCCATGAAATAAAGAGACAATGAGAGGTGGGGCTTGTGGAGGGCTGGCAGGGTCTATGTCTTGACCTTGTAGGCACTTTCATAGGTGTTTGTTTAATAACTGCTAAAATATACATAGGTGTGTTCTATATTTTACTAAAAATGTTTTTGTAGTATTTTCCAGCAACTGTTTTAAATGTATAGTGAGTTATAAATCAAAATATATGTTTTTTAAAATATAAGAAGATGAATACCATCAGATCTTTCATAATTCAGAAAATGTGTACCCAGAGAAACCAGCAGCTTTCAAATGTGCCTCCTCACCAGCCAGGCTAGACCACATCTGCTCTGGTGTGAGGTGCACTGAGCAAAATAGAGACTGTCTATGTAGATGTGGTAGGGGCAGTTTCTTTTTTTTTCTAATGGCTGTCTTTTATTTAAAGATTTTTATACTGCCTGGATTTTGGATTGTGGTGTTTCATAATGTCCTTTCTTTGACAAAATGGTAATGATAGTAGGTGGTTGGTTAGTCTTTAATATCCTTATTAAAAAACAAAAACAGAATAGATCAGTCATCCTTTTTCTTTAATAGGTCACCAAGGACCCAGAGTCTGTGACTCATTAGCTCACAGACCAGAGAGGTCATTCTATGTCTATTTTCAGGGAAAGGCAGCTTTGAATAAAAATGAGAATTGTGTATTTTTATGGACTGAATGTGTATGTTCCCTTAAAAATGTCAAGGTTGATTCTTAAACCCCAGTGTCATGGTCCCAAGAGACAGAGCTTTCCAGGGTGATTAGGTCAAGAAGGCAGAGACCTCCCACATGGGATTAGCGTCCTTGCATGAAGACCTCGCTAGCTTGCTCACTCTAGTGTCTATTAGGTGAGGTCACAACAAGAAGATGGCCCAATGCACACCAGGAAACGAAACATCTCCACACAGATCTGTCAATGCCTTCTCCCGGTCTCAAAACTGTGAGAATAAATGTCTGTCTAGGTACCCAGCCCATGGTATTCTGTTACAGCAGACCTACATGATTAAGACAGATATGAACTGCAAGAACTTTAGTGAGAAAGAAGATAGTCTACCATGGAGTGTGGGATTAGGTACACTGTTCTGTGACATGCTGTATTAAATATAAAAATGGTAAGAGTAAGAGCCGATGAAATGAGAAAAGGGCTCTCAGAAAATATATATGGGCATGGGAGAGTTTACTTCTGGAGTTCCAAGTGGAGGGATTGCTTCATGTGTAGTACTAGTCGGTGTTCGGACACAATGTTTGATGCTGCTCCTGGGATACAAACTTCTCCTTTTGAAAGCCATGCATGGTGGTGTTCCTTGAATTGATCGATTTTTTCTTTTGAATCAGTTCAAGTGCAGTATAATATAGCAACATATTATGATAAAGTTATAATTATACTATACCCTAAATTATATACTATATAATACATTTGATAGATTATATTGTCATTTGCCACTAAGTTGTTTTACAGCTATTGAATTTTATTGATTTTGTTACACTGTCTTCATTCCTTACTAATTCTTTGTGTGTGTGTGTGTGTGTGGTATTGGGGATTGAACTCAGGGGTGTTCTACCTCCAAGCTATATCCCCAGCCCTATTTTTTATTCTTTATTTTGAAACCGAGTCTCACTTAGTTGCGGAGTGCCTCACTAGGTATCTGAAGCTAGTCTCGAACCCGGATCCTCCGGTCTCAGCCTCCCGAATGCTGGGATTACAAGCGTGCGCCACCACGCCCAGCCATTCCTTACTAATTCTGTTGGCAGATATCACTATCTCCCTTTCACAGGTGATGATTGGAAGCTCAAAGAAATTGAGTAACTTTGTCAATTACCATGCAGCAAAAATAGGATTCTGGCCCCTGCGGTTCCATTTCAAAGCGTGCTCTTAATTACTTTGCTGCTTTGTCTCATTGTTGCATTAACAGTAAAATATCATTCTATAAAGATTAAAATACTGTTTACTCATTTAAAACACATTCTACATTATTTAGACAGCTTCTACTGACCCATTGGAGGAATCAACAGGCTTTTTCCAAGAAGCACAATGAACACCAGGATATGTCAAAAGGAGCGCAAGAGAAACAGAAACTTGAGCATGAATTTCTCTCAAAATAAAACCATGGCATCTTTAATCAAGGCCTGGCAATCATCATATCGTTTCTTTGAGACTCGAATTGGTAAATGTGGGCTATCCCACTAGGTCTTTAATACTCAGTTAGAAATGAATCCAAGAAGTTGACTAGCAAGACAATTCATGCAGTACAAACACGAATCTGTAATTCTCTTCCCCATTACCACAAAACAGTTAGTTCCTGCCCCGAATTCACTTTGAAGACAATGAGTGCCTGGGAAAAACCATAAGAGCATTGAAAATGAGGCCAGAAGTAATAAATAGAGACTGCCAAAAAAATGCTAACAAATTTCTTCTACAAGTCAAGTCTATTGTCAGTTTCTAACAATTCTGAAGGTTGTTCGGGAGGCATACAATTAGCGAGCTAACGTGCAAGGTTTGCCTCCAATCTAAAAGCGAGTTTTCTTTCACCTGTATATAATTAAACAGCTGAGAATTATATCTCCTGGTAGGAGGAGATTAAAATAATAAAATAAAAGTAAGCCAAATGCTTTAATATGGAGCCTAATCTGTTGCCATTATCCCAGCACATTCACATAAACTGTGCTCCTGTGGAATTCTTCTCACCCAGCAGGATGAAGATCATCTTCTCAGCAGCCAAGCCCAGCCAGGCAAGCCACTCGCCTCCCATCCTGACTTTCCCTTAGAACTCATTCAAAGGCAACACAAAGGGCCTGCAAATGGAGGGGGGATGTTTTGTGCCTGGGCCCTTAGGGGTATTTTATTTTTCTTAAAAAGATTATCTCGACCTGAGTGTAGCCAAGAAATGAAAACAAAACAAAACTGGAAAATAAATTTCTGAGGCATTTAAAAATACAAAGGACTGAGATATATTTTTAATTTATTCATAATTAGTTTACAGATTGGACCACACCAAGACTCCAAAGTCAGCAAGCCACTTTGGGGATAAAGACTATGGCAATTATCAGGAGCAAGCCAAAAGCTACCTTTTGTTCTTACTAAAATCGCCTTTAAAAACATCTCTTTACAAATGACTTTCTATTTTCTATTTACAGAGGATTACATAGCAAACATGACTCGTGGCTAGAGAGCAAAGAACTTTCTATCTTTTTTTTACCTGCCAAGTATAAATTAGTTCATTGTGGTTCAACCCCTTTCCCTGTAGCACATCCAGCCAATGGACTGTGGCAGGCTTTCTCCTGCCTGGAGTCCTTCCTAATCAGGAGTCTCTCAGATACATTGCCTGCTCACTATCGCCTACATCTTGTGGCAGTTCTTGTATTTGGGCAGCAAGGTTTTAAACTTGAATTGCCCAAGTAACTAGCTCTGAATTGCTCCTTCTTACTATCACTGTCAAATCTCCACAGTCATACATGATGTCCTCCTCCAGGTACAATGAAAAAAATCCTACAAATTTCACTTTGTAATAACTACGGGATACAGAAATTGTATTAGCCCCATTAGATGGAGTCATAGAAATATTCAGAAAGGTTAGCTGGATATAGTGAATGTCACAGACTAAGATAAAAAAAAAAAATCACTTTGTTAACTTAAAGTGTTTCCTCACTGGTAACACTCTATATTAAGGTGCTATTTTTAAATGGTTTATTATTATTTATTAATGTGTGAAACGCTTTATAGCATGCTAGATAACAACTTAAATTCATGTATTAAAGATGCACATACATGGTTTAATACGATTTACGCCTTATAATATTCTTTAAAACAGCTTCCCATAGTCACATCCGTTAAGCATTTATTACTAATGCATTTTATAACATACTTTATAATACATTATTTGAGCAAGTAGCTGCATTTAGTGATTATTTCATAAATAAGAATAAAGCATTTATAAATGGCACCTTAATTTGAAGTGTTACCTTCGCATTACTAGGAGGCTGCTCACCATTCATCTCATTTTGTGATTATTCTCCAAATGCACCACTTAATAAAATAGACACTAAGTTCTATTTTTCCTTTCATCTGATTAAAAGTTTATTGAGTCATTTCCTCTATGTGCTTTCAGACATTTGTAGCTTGGAGGCTTTAGTGTGATTTCTGATGAAAACAAACTTTTAGTTCAACAATATTTCTGGAAAAATGGTAACAATAGAGACAGAACTACCTACCACATTGGACAGAGCCTGTTGCTTGGATTCTTTGTAAAATTCAATTTTTCGGCTAGAAAGAACAATCCAGGAAGATGACCAGTTTTTCCTTAGGAAAAGAAACAGGAAAAAAGTATCATCAATAGAAGAAATCACTTATAAATATGGTCTGAGCAACATTTTGAAGGAGTGTTGATTCTATTTTTAACTTGTTTTCCTATGATTTCTCTCATTTTTAAAATGTATAAGTGGTATGGAATTCAAATAATAATAAAGACATTCTGTAATTTTTTTAAAAATATGACATGTATATAAGAGTTTATCTATTTGTATTCTTCTGAGATCTTTATATAAACATCTAATGTGTTGTGCCCATGCAGTTCTTCTCCACAAGAAGTCTACAGCAACAGGAACCAAGTAAAGCTACAAATTAAACCTCTTCCTCCATTATTTCTTCTTTTCAATGGGTTAGTACAGTTCAGAGTCTGAAAAACCAATCAGTTCCTGCAATTTCTTAATTAAAACCATTTTTTATAATATTGAGTCACATTGAAATCAAAGAAATGTAAGCAAAACCAGTGACATTACTTTTTTTTCTCTTTGCATATCAAATTGCTAAGGTTTAAAGGAAATTGTAATACCTAGAGTTAATGGGGATATAGGAAATGGATTTTCTCATACTTTATTGGTGGGAATGTAAACTGGCACATCCTTTCTGGAGTTCAAGTTGACAATATGTTTTTAATAAATATTTTAAAGCTTGTATATCATTTGACTAAACATGTTCATTCCTACAAATTTAAATTTATTCTAGTGCAATAGTCTCACAAGTTACTAGGGCTTTGTGTATTAGAATAAAGTGTACCGTCATCTGTTAATTATGCACTTAAAATATTAAAAATAAAGAAACTTCCAAAGTAAATTGCATATAATGGATTCACACAATGGAATAATGAACCATATTCAGTAGGAGAATACTGGAGTAGAAAGATTTTAATACAGAAGGGGCTGTGATAGGTGAAGATAGTTCTAGGTAAGTAGCACAACATATGATGTGTTGTACCTAGAACTATCTTCACCTATCACAGCCCCTTCTGATTATTAATTCTATTCATCAGAAGTCCAAATGTTGCTTCTTCAAATAGGCCCTTCATTATTTCTTGCATATCACTTATGATATACTAAAATACTTGCATATCACTTATTACATACTAGAATACTTTTAACTTTTACCTTCATCTCCCCTATTAAAAATTAAGTCCTAAAATGATAGAAATAATTTTATTCTTACAGAGATATCTGCAGTGCCTGGAATAGTGCCTTGAGTAGTAACTCAAGTACCATATATATGAGAGAGAGAGTGAAAAAGAGAGAGAATGAAGGAACAGTAAACAATAGTAAAGCAAGTATTTAAATCATGGCTTTTGATTTTCTTTTGTGACATTTAGTTCTTACCAAATTTCCTCTATTGAACACACATTGCTTCTGTAGTTAATATGTGTGTGTTAGTGTCGTGAAGAGTGTTCTTTTTAAGCTTTTTAAGGTGTTGAAATGAGTAAGAATATTAATATATAAAAGTTTCTACTCATTATATCATATTGCTGTTTGCTATGGTTTAACATTTATTTCAAAATAATTGAATTCAGTTTACAAGAAGTGGTAAAAAAATGTTTACAGAGACTTCATTCAGGTCAATAGAAACCACATAAAATATGTCAAAAATGATTTTAAGATCTGTGTGTAATTTATTTCCATTTGCCTCTTGGAATCTAGGGCTTTGATTGAAAGGGCAGCTTTGATGCAGTAAGGTTAATATTTACAAAAAAGAATTAGGTTACTCTTACATGCCTGAAGCTTTCTTAATGATACACCATTGTGTTAAAAAAAAAAAAAGAGCAGGATTAATGTACACACAAGAAACACAATGTGAATTTTCCAATATACAAATAAGCTATTCTTAGATGCACTTTTCTTTAAATGAAGAACCGAAGAACCAAAATTTCAATGGAATGATGTAAAGTGAAGAAAAGAAAGAAAACCACTTAGATGTTTTCCCTGGGCCTTAGTGCTCATTTCTCCTTGTAGGTACCAGCAGTAATCTGGTGAATTGAAACAGCCATTGCCTCCTCTCTGTGCTGTTCATAATATTAGATGGCTCCAAACAGGAAAAACAACGACATTTGAATGACTGCTGGTCTGGGGTCACTTTCATCATCATCCTTTTTTTGACCATATGTAGTCAGAGAATACGGAAGACCCGCACACTGAATGGATTCATATAACCTGCCTGCTGTATTCCCAATGTATTTTTCATTTTCTGGCAGGGGAGATACTATACCTTCTTTGCTTCCTATATATCAAAAGTCCTGGATAAATGGTTCTGATTTGAATCTGTTTCAGATGTTGACCGTTTATAGAACTTGCTGGCAAGACTCTCCTATTCTTTAAACTTGGAACTGGAACCAGTTAGAATTGAAGTTGCGTGAAATTCAATTAGCTCACTATTCTGTCTTAGGACTTTGAAATGCCGTGAACTGTGTCCCTGTTAGGTAAGTCAGATGGAGGAGCTGAAGAGGGGAGGCACTATAGGTCTTGGGAGTTTGGTAACATGAACTTCTCTAACACCTTATATATGTTGCCATTTCATCTTCAACTTATAAATGACAAACCGTGTATTGTATTAGAATGAAAGCAAAGGCTATTTCAAGGGCTGAATTTCATTGCTTAAAAAATTTCACTTCGAAATGAAGAGTGAAATGATACTTGTAGATGCTCCTCTTTCATTTCAATTTTTGCCATGATTTATTTTAAAATAAATATTAGCATAAATTATTTTGAGTAACTAGTATAAGTTTTATTGTCTCCCTGAGCTTTAGCCCCTCTCCTAAAAATGATGAAGGTACTAATGTCTCCATTTGCTAATATGGAAAATGAGGCTCAGAGAGTTAGGTAAATTACTTAAGGCCACACACGTTTAAAATCAAATCCAATTTATCTGACAAAAAAAGTCCGTGATCTCTTACTTAATACCCTTTTTAAAAGGATTAAGCAGTGCTAACTTGGTTAAGAATATCATCAGCTTCAGATTTCAATATAGTTTTGGTTGAAATCCTCAAATTGTAAAGGCTTTTGTGTGTAACCTGTAACAAGTCAGAATCTTTTTAGAAATATTGGAAAAGCCCCACTACTCCAAAACTGTATACCAGAGTTCCCTGCAGAAGTCTCCTACTTCTCACACAGTGTCAATCATATGTGTTATCATGTTGCATTGACTCCTTCTCTGTACCTAGTCTTTTGTATGCATTACATACTTGAGACAAGTATGTAATGCATACAAATATCCATTGAACACTTACCACGCGCTTCAAAAACAATTCAAAGGTCTGGCAAGTAAGAGACACCACAAGGATTTTGACTCTGGCTAAAGGAAAACAGACAATAAACAAAGAAACACACAAATCCTCTGAATAACTCTGGGAGGTAGGTTATACCCCCATATTACCAAGGAGAAAACTGAGGCTAAGTGGGACTGCATCCTACCCAGGCAGGTAGATGGGAATCAGGTCAAGTCTCTTGGACATCAAAGCCCAGCTCGTTTCAGGTTATAAGCTGTGTCTAGAGCAAGTGGCACTTCATTATCTGTTATCCCTTTAGTCATATTGAGCATGTCCACGCAGAACCTCATGACAGGAATCAAGAGGGAGACAGAACTGTCGTCAAAGAAGTAGTAGAAGCTGGATATAGTGATGCACACCTTTAATCCTAGTACTTGAGAAGTTGAGACAGAAAGATTGCAGGTTCAGGACCAGCCTTAGCATCTTAGTGAGACTTTCAGCAACCTAGGGAGAGCCTGATTCAAAACAAAATAAAATAGAGGTGTGAGTATATCTTGGAGGTAGAAACCCTCTGGGTTCAATCCCTGTTCCACAAACAAAAAAGAACTTCTACTCCTTGGAGAAAAGCTACATCTTAGCCTGACCAAGACTGTTCTGCGAAGTTAGCCATTTTATTCCTGCCTTCCTTCCCTACCATGATGGGCAACAGGTAAATTCATCCATCAGCAGGAACAATGAATGCCTCGACTTTCATTGTGATATTCAGAACATCACTTTCTGTTTTCCCACATGGGAGGATAAAAGCTAAGTTGTTACATGACTTAAGGATAAAGTAAAGCACATCCCAGGAAATTTCCAATTTCAGAAAGTCAGAGGTGCCAGGCATATGTAAGGCAGCCCCAGGTCTCCATGCAGGTTGACAGGTAAAAGTCAGGTGAAGGATTAATGCTGGTCATTGGGTGCAGGAAACAGATACAGAGACAAAAAGGAAAAAAAATGTGGCATCTGCTTTTGTTTGTTTGTTTGTTTTACACACAAACCAAATCACATGTAAGGAGAATAAAGGCTCTAACTACAATTAGAAAGGAGGGAGAATTCAATTAATTTAAGAGCTATTATGTTCAATTTACAAAGTTGCTGAGACATTTTATCTGAGTGGGAAACTTTACAGAACTTTCCTAAAACAAATTCTGAGTTATGAAGTTGAAAAATAAAACAAAGTGAGGAAAAACCAAAACAACAACAAATAAGAAAGGAATTAAAAAAGGAGAGATAGAAAAGGAAGAAAGGAAAGAAAAAAGAGAAAGAAAGGAAGGAAGAAAGAAAGAAAGAAAGAAAGAAAGAAAGAAAGAAAGAAAGAAAGAAAGAAAGAAAAAGAAAAGTCACACAGGCATGTACTTGACATTCTCTAAAACAGACACCAGGTGGCAGCACACAATAAGAGCAGCTTTGATTAAAACTGCTTATCTGGAGAATGCTTGATGGAAAATGGCCCTTAAAATATTCATGACCATGATAAGAATCTGTGTGCGAGAGCTCTAGGTTTAACATACTTATTTGCTCTAAGCGTCAGTGCCTCATATCCTATGTTCATCTCCCATTCATGCTTGAGGTGATGCTACAGTGACAAAACACAAACAGGTAAGTATGTATGAGGCCACTTCATCACCTTCAACTCTTTTCTTTGGACCCCAGACACTGTTACCTGACTTGGTCGCACGGGATTTGACCTGATTCTGTGCTAGTGGTGGCAGTGAAAATGATTTAATGTAGTGTGCCTGGCCAGTGTACTGCAGAATCCTTTAGCCATTCAAATGTCTGGACTCAGTATCAGACTTTTCTTCTTTCTCAGATCCAAAGCTTTTTATAATTTACCACTGATGAAAGGTGAGTCAAAGTGACATGGAAGTACACACACACACACACACACACACATACATCTCTTAATGTGGCAAGAAGATACGAAGAGACAGATTTAGCCAAGAATAATTTATTGCCATCCTGAGCAGAAAGTACTAAGGGAAAAACAAGTTTACAAGAGGAGACTCCTTGGCATCCCATTAAAAAAAAAAGTCCATTCTGAGTAACAATTGTTTTAACACACACACACACACACACACACACACACACACACACACACACACATACACATTAAAAATCTAAGAGCTATGGGCCCTAGGATGAGAGTAGGCACCAGTAGACATAAACTCTGCAACACTTTCATCTGCATTTCCTTTCCTAAGCTTCTTCTGTCCATATTTTCACTCCCAAGTATGTCCATGTCTTTATGAAGAGTAGAGCAGAGTGATAATCTACACATGATGAGCTTTACGGAGCCATAAAGGAATTGACAAAGGGGAAGATGTGGGTGCAGAGAGATGAGTGTGAGGTATTGAAATTACATGATCATACTGAGAGATACCTTTGTAAATTTAAGCACTGAAGATAACTTTTTACTAAGACCTCAGAGAGTTTCAGAGAAGCCACTGTGACTTACAATTTTGAGGACAGAATTCCCCAAATGAAGAAATTCCTAAGCTTCATCAGAAAAGCCAATGCATAATTTTATGTTCATAATTAAAAATTAAAGTTGAATGTGAATATATTCTGCTTTCAAGCCTGTCAGTGTATCACAAGGGAAATGCATATAACCTCATTTCAAAATAAGGCTAAATTTAGGGCCTTTTATGAATATAAGATGTATCCAACAAGTTCTACTTTTTGTCACCTTCTCTTGTTCATATTGAGAAAAATAAAATTTTTCTTGGAGAAAATATACAAAAGAAAAAAGATAAATAAAAATGGGGAAGAGAAAAATAACAAAATAACAGAAGAATAATATAAGAAATAATGTAAGAATACTATAAGAAAATAATGAAATAATAGATGTGGAATATCTAAAATGAATCTGAGTGAAAATCTTGACAGAAATTATATATATAATATATATAAATATATATAATATCAATATATAAATAATATATATAAGTATATAATATCAATATATAAATAATACATATATATACATAAAGTGACATTGAAGCTCTTGGTATTATGAATGGCAAGAAATAAAAGGACAGCTTCAAGTAAGAAAGATAAATGAGTGCTATGTGCATGTATGCCTCTACTATCCTGTACCTCACTAAGATGTATGATTACAATGCACCAATAAGAAAAAAAAGAAAGGTAAAACACAGATACTAACTGTTCCTACAATAAAATTATAAAATTCGGGAGCAGTTAATAAGGGTAGCTTTATTTCTCCATTTGTACAATAGGAAGTAATAATAAAGACCATATTCTAATACCATTTGAGCATTGTTAGTAAAGCATTCAGCCAAGTGCTTGACAGAAGGAACTTCTACAAACATCACCTATTAATTCATTAAAATTTATTAAAATTATGTAAAAATCCCTGATAAATGGGAAACAGCCTATCAAAAGGAATTTCAAATAAGAAGTACAAATTATAGTAACTATGGTATATTATTTAGTAATTGCAAAATATCAATGGGATAAAAAGTACACAGTTTTTCAAGGTTATGACTAAACTGGCCATTTTGCTGCTAGGGATAAAAGCTTGAACACAGACTCTCTAGACAAGCAATATAATAATATGTCTATTCATTTAAAATTGGTCATGCAACTTGATCATGTAATCCAGGCTTAGCATTTGTCTTTAGAAAACATAGGAGAAAAATTGACAAGCATTAGGAGGTTTACCCTAACATCCTAGAGTTATGATGCAATTATAACTCTTTTAGTAAACTGGACTCAACTTAAAAAAAAATTTAAAAAGAAAGTAGGAATTATTTGGTATATTACAGCCCACCAACATGGTAGGATATTATGTTATTAAACATGGTAATTATATGTACAATGTTCTATTTGTAGATTACATGTAATAAAAGCAAAAATAAATTCCACAAATTTGGAGGCAGTCCCTGTAATGCCTAAAACTAACAAAATAGTTCTGTCTAGAATATATTATGAGTTATCTTAAATTAAAGAAATACAAGAGCAAGAAACAATTCAAAATAAAGTTTATGAGTGGGCAATAAGAATGCAGAATCTGAATGACTAAATAAAGTTAGGCTCACCTGCAATACCAATTTGAAAAATAAAAATAAAGGCAACATTGAATTAACATTCTATGGCTATGTATTTGGCAAAATTGGTTAATGAGAGTACAAAGGGTCTTGACTTCTTTACAGGAGAGGCATCCCTACACCTTCCCTACTGTTTCTCGATTTGTAAGTTTGGGATGAGGTTTATGGGAAGGGAAAGCACTCAGGCTAGGTTAGTTGAAGTCAAAGACTCATCTGACTCATCAAGTTAGTCCTCCACTTTAGCAGGGGCTAGCTCAATCCCTTAAAGCAGCTTTGCATTGCATTTTGTCTTCTGTGCATTCCTACTGCATCTTTAAGGGAGGATGGCTGCTAGGCCACTACCAAGGAACAATCTAGAATATTCAAGGCCTTTTTTGCTATCCTAGAATAAGATGTGATATGGGCAGATATTATAGCTAGTTACTTACTTACAATAAGAATAGGTGCTTTAAGTAGTAGAATTATGGAAGATCAGCCCACCAAATTTACATCCTTTAAGTAAATATATACATAATCCATTCTAGCTATCAAATGAAAGCTTATTTTATTCTCTAATTTTGGCAAGAGTATCATTATAGTAATGAATTACAATATACAATTAATGAGTGTCCCATTGTGTATCTAATTAGTACAATTATCCTACATAGTTTTAACTGTTAATAATACACTCATGAGTAAATGCCTTCTCTCCCTATTTCAGCACTTTGTGCATACCTTTCTAGTTTGCCTATTACCATCTGCAAAGCTAAATACAGAATAGGACTGATATGAGAAATAGCAAAAATCATAAAGTGGAGATGATTATTATTAAGTATTCCACATACACAATAGAACTAACATCTTGACTTTCTCATCAACCTTTTATTTTTTCTTCAATCTCTTGTGTTGTTGTCTGGAAGTTCTGATTCCCTTTTTAAATTTATCTGACCTACTGTGCATTTGCAATTTTATATTCTCTTTATTTTTCTTAAATTAGTTGTATTTTGAGCTACAAAGATAGTTCAAATCCTTTACCCTTCAAATCTTTTTTCTGGATTTACTGATTTGAGATCTTTATATATTGCAAATAAATACATTCATCCTCTCATCTGTTAATCCCAGAAATTGAGATTCTTTTCCTTGTCTTTCTCTTATTATTTTAAAAAGATTTCAAATCCCAGGAAAGTAAGAAAAAGATTATTTATATATTTGGTGTAACAATATAGAATGCAGTGTATTTCTTTGAAAATTTTAGTTATATTAAAAATAATGTTGATCATAATGATGACAGATTATTATAGTCTGATACCATAGGGCCTTCCCTCCCAAACAATTAGCAGTGACGCAAATTGAGGATACAGGAAACCAGTATAGTTATATAATACTGAGTTGAAGAACTTCCATTACCTTAGTTTCTTTCCTCCATCTGCAATTTTAGCTTTTTGAAGATAGCCTTCTTTTTCAACCATCTGCAAGAGGAATGCGTATGTTAAAACTGTGACACACTCCTATGCATTTTTAGTTTGAATGAACCCATGCTTTCCAAGAGTCATTGCAGTGATGGAAGTTTCCAGTCTTAGAACTTTATTAATAATGCATACATAGCTTTTGGGAAGTACCTGCAAGATCACAGTCATTACATACCATTAAATATCCAAAAGACAGATTACAAAGAGGAATGTGAATGGTTTATTAGGTAGTGATATACCTTTTCCCATGTTTCTTTCTATGCAATGAAGTCATTTGTTTAAAAAATTGATCCAAAGTGGTAAAATAAAGACAAATTTAATGCCTTCCTTAATTTTACCTACCATCCTTAGAAGAATTCTTCTTTCTAGCTACCCCAGTTCCTGCAGAGGTCGGAGGATTCAACAGATCTGGGTAACTGGAGCCAGTTGAATAAGGGAAGAGCATTTAAAGCAGCAATAGTTCATGCATGTTGACCACTTACTGAGAGACCCTGTAGTCATACTATCTCACTTTTCTCTTCCAGGATGTGTGATTGCTCTCCTTTCCTTATTTGTATGTTTTGGCTTCACTTGCTAATACAGATGCAAGTTTCTTAGAGGACATTAGATAATTTGTTAAAAATCTACGGAGGTGTTTGTGAAGTTGTAGGAAGTATTTTAATTTCTTGGTGCCCTATTTCTATTCTTCTCTTTCTACCATGCATGCGGCATTCCTGTGTTCCTTCTTTTCACTCAGTGAATTGCCCACAACTTCTCCCTCATGCTGTACTCTAAAGGCTTTAAAGAGTCATCTGCCTTACAGTGGAGAGCCACAGTCACTACCACTCATAAGTACATATCCCATCAACTGTAATACTCTAGCTCTACCATGTCTCCATCTCATTTCCTAAATATATTAATCTACTTTAAATCAAGTTTAAAATTCAAGTCATCTGGAATTTATTAGAGGGTCTTTTTATGATCCATCTGCAATCTCTTTCAAGTACCCCTGTCCTGAATCTTCATTTTCATCCTGCTGTTATCATGAGGACAAATCGTACTGTAACTGCCTGCTTAGGTCCTGTACTTGCACCTATATTGTGAGCTCATTGAAGGCAAAGGACCTTACCTTTCACACCTTGATCCCCAGCTCCTTGAGTCCTTGCCCCAACATGGTCATAATAATAAGTATTGTTTGAACAAACCAGTGAATGAATGAATGGATATTTAAATGTTCATTTAAATTTTTATGGGGAATTAGATATCCCTCTAAAAAAATCATCTGAAATATGACAGGTAAGAGGAAGAGATATTTGGAGGTAAATGAGTTGTTTCAAACCACTTACATCTCACAAAGTCTTAAAGAATTGCCTGTTTATAAGGCTTGATATAAATAAGATATTTTCTGACTTGTTTATTGTTTTATTCCTGAGACATAGCATAGTACTCAGCTTTTAAAATAGACTTGATGAATATATTTTGACTGAATAAATAATCGTTATAATTATAATGATTTGTGACAATAAAATTTTGTATACATCTGCATGTTCAGAATTTTTCTTTTATTTTGGTATTTTTTCCACAAGTCTAAAAGAGTCTAAGGAAGCTTTCTTGGATAATTTTTAGAACTGTGGTGCTCAATGGTGTCACTTTTTTCATATTTGGATACATGTATTCATTTGCTTTGCCCACTTCTTAGTCTATGTATACTGTCCTTTTTTCTTGGTGCCAAGGAATTTTGTCTACCCCCTGAAACCCATATAATAAGTTCAGTGTTTAACTCTGGGCAACACTGGTTTCTATAAATGTTTGAAAGAAAGATGTTTTCAGTAGTAATTAGCATCACAGAGGAGGTCCCTTTCTTTAGGAAAGTATATTGAGAAATTTTGTTGTGTAACCATAGACATAATTTATTGTTTTATTTAAACTTCCTTTTGATGAAAATAAAATAGTTACCAAACACATAAATTTATATACCAGAAAGCTACAAAATCTCTCAACCCATTACATAAATTGATACATGCATTCTCAGCTAATAATGTTGCAAGTTTTTTTCCCCCCAGAAATAGTTATAAAAGACCTATAGGTGGACATTTTGTACACACAGAAATTTACTATTGATGACCACTGCTCTGAAAGAAAAAAGGAAATATGAAAGGGAAAAAAAATACTCTTAAAGGGAGAAATCAGCATAAACAGGCTTGAGATATATCCTATGAAATTCTCTCTTCTTGAATATATAAGTAATTTTCTACCAGGCAGTGCTGGTAGATCTTCCTCAAAATACCTGAAACTTAAGTGGCCAAAGGATTTATTCCTCATGTTTGTACTTAGTAAGTGTGATATCAGTGTCATTAATAGCTGAGTTAGTTTCCATGGTCTTGGACCAATGACAGAATTTCCATGAATGACCACCCAAAAGTCCCAAGTAAAATGATGAAAAAAGAGATGAAAAGCAAGTTTTCTTCTCCCACATTATCTTCTGAATTCCAGTCTGCCTTCCAGGTCATGGTACCCTTCTGCTAGGTACTCTTACCTACCAAAATTGTTATCATAAAAAGTTTGCTGTGTCTACATGTATCTGATGTACATTTCTACATGATACACCCATGTTCTAACATCGTGCACATAGTCTCACTTTTGGGATCACAGGTTCATTTCTTACCATTGTCCCTTTCACACTTGATATATACACATTCATTATTTCAACATTTTAATTAGTAATTTTCCCTTGTTCCAAATACCAGCCACTAGGCTTACAATGTGTAGGCAAGGATTAATAGAGAAATCTTAATCCTACTGAAGTATAAACCCTGCAAGCTTATATCAAGATGCTCCTCTTCTTTTTTGGGGGGTCTGATAGCCACTGCAGTGATTCAGGTTGTTCTTTAGCCTAGAATAGAAAACTCCAACGAGGCTTCCTGCACTGACAGCACTACATTGTTCTAGGTCCCATGCTGACAAGTAAAGCTCCCAGGAGGTACAATTAATTAGTTTACTAGGTCTTATCATCATTCTTGGAAATATTTCACCATGTCCGAAGCACCAGGAAGTAGCTATTCCAAGAGGCTCCTAGTGAGCTAAAAGGAATATTAGGGTGAGGAGAAGATTTTTTTTCATGTGGATTTATATATATAGCCCCTTATTAATTATTCTAATCATGTTATGTGAATCTCATGGTCCAAAGGGATGATGATCTATAAATTGCAGTTGAATATGTTGGTCATCTAGGGCTCAAATAGGGCTTATGTATAGTGATTTACCTTTGGATGTTCATTTATTTAGAATTCTATTTGCCAAATTCTAGGACAGATTCAAATATTTTAAAGCAGTAGCACTCCCTACACTACGTATACTTCAGAAATGTCAAATCATCTTCAGATGCTAAATCTGGCTTCCAGAACTATTTGTCCAATGTCCCTTAGAAGCCCTATTTAACATTACATGGCAGGAAAGAACAGCGATTTGTCCAGATTAGATGCCAGCCAGTCTGCCAGCACTGAGAAAGTACTCAGCAGACACATTCATGCTGAGATACAGATGAGATGAATGAATGGCTGTGGGATACCCTGAGAGCACCTGTTTATCAACTTACATCGGAGGCTACAAACAAGGCAGAACTGAAGAAGGCTATTGATTAGTGGGAAGGATCATGGCAGAAAGATGAGCCTTAAACCCATGTAAAGATACTGCATTTTTTTTTTTACATGAAGGCTTCATGTTGTTTTCAGATATAATTGCAAACAGTGGGTTTTCTTCTACTCCAGTCCACCCAAGGAGTTCTGTTAAAAAACATGTTTATAAATGGAAATGAACCAAACCATAGACTTTCACCAGATTTTGATGAGAAGAGTTTGGCTTTTAACACCAGAACTACACAGCCCTTTTTGCCTTATAATATTTTCTCTAAATCCTTGTTCTCTTCCCTTTTCTTCTGCTTTCATGTTCATTGGCAACCATCTAACTCCAGATTCAGCTTCTTACATCATTTGATGTAGAGTGGATGACTTAAATTGTGAGTGTCAGAATATCCCTAATTATATTCTGTGAGATAGCTCAAAAGATGATCAACTCTGTGAACACTGATAATATTGATGAGTGTGATGTTTTTCCTGTATACATAAAGCTGAGATAGGGCCCAGTCTTAAGTTGGAATAACACCTAGGAAGGGAGATTTTGCCCTGTGAAACCTTCTGTATGCCTGACTAATGTTTCTCTAAAAGAACTTTGTCTCATCTTTCTGTGACTACAATCCTGGGCTGCTATAATTATCAAATAGGTCTAGTACTTAATTATTTTCCTACTTAATAATGAGGCAGCTGCTAAATTTTTAATAAATCACAATATTTTGGTAATAATTTTGTTTTCTGTGATGACTTCAATTTAAAAACCATAGAAGGAGGACACATTTGGTTACATCATTTTATCCCCAAACGATGCTTCTTTTATCCTTCTTGTCTCTTTTTGTTCTCTACTACCCACAGAAAGAGACAGTTCTAATGTTCTTCTTTCCATTGCTTTCTTTGTCTTGACAATGTCATCAAGATTTACAGTTTTTTTCTTTGAGATGTTGCTTATATTTTCTTCTCAGTATGCAATTATCTTTATAGTGGTTCTGCATTTTTTCCTGTATTTGATCCCCTGGCAATGTGTGTGGGTTTGTGGTATACACAGCCATTAAAACAGAATAAATGCAGGAAAAATCACCTTAAAATATGTTTCACCTGTATATCATATAAAGCACTGGTAGTTTTTAAAAACTAATCCAAATGCTTCATTTTTAGAACAACCTAACATATAGTTCAGGAATGAAATAGGATGCTTTTAGAGACATGTAATATAATATTTTGCCTCATGTAACTATATAACACTGTTTGTCTATACTTTTAAAAAGTGGTAAACCAAAATACTCAAGTTGGATACAACAATTTCATGAAAAGGAGAGTAGAAGAAAAGCAATTTAAATTGGTTCCGTGCCGTAAATGACAGGAGCCCCAAGAGGGGCAAGTAAAAATTCTCGAAGACGTTCTTGGGAAGCTGGTCTTCATTTCAGGTCTTAGAGGTAGGCATAGTTTGCTCATTGCAGCCTATTTATAATCTAGTATATTTGTTGAGCAATGTTTTCATGGATATTCTCCCTTCCGTACTTTGACTCACTCAGGATGAGAGAACATGTCTGGCTTTCGGGTTCTGCCTAAAGTCTTGAACTGTTTTCCAAATGTTGGGTTTGGCGAAGCATATATTATGTTCTGCCAAGTGATTTTTCCCCATCCTATTAAACCCCTGTGTATTTCAAGGGAAATTCTATCCTCATGTCTCTGATTTATTTACCCCTAACTCATCAAAATGTCATCTTGAAAATGCAACCATTTGATGTTTAAGAACCCCCAGAAGCTTTTTTCCTGAGCCTTTCATCTTACAACCAGTGTATTTCATTTGTTTACCACCAAGAAATCCAGATTCTACTTGGCAGATGGGCTGATGAGGGCACCTCTTTGCATCTGAAGAACTTTTCAGTTTTCTGAAGGCTTTTCTTATATTTCATCTCTCCTTCCTCTCCTTCAGTTTTTCTATTCTTCTCTTGGGAATCTATTTCTTGGTGCCTTTGATTTAAATATGCCTCTCCTTCTTTGACTGTCATTGGAGTTCAGTGAGAATGGGCGGCCCAGTTACTGTCTAGGCAATTTATTAGTATAATTCAATTGTTGTGTTATAACCTAATTTCAGTTTGGGCAGCAGGGAGGAAAGAATTGCTCAATGTTAATAGTCTTTGTTGTTGTGGTGGTATGTGTGTGCTTTTTCTCTACTCTAGAGCTAAATGAATTGCAAATGTGGGCCTGGGTGGTAGAAATATTTTAACTTGTTTCTGTGCTTCCAAGCTTTGGAACTCCTTGCATTCACCTCAAGGCCCTTCAGCATTTCAGCACTGCCCTCCTCTCTCTATGCCCCCTGGCTCATTTCCTTGCTTCACTGTAGTCTAACAAGTAAGAAATTTTTGCAGATTTTCAAATTTAATAACTTTGCTCCCATTTTCTGACTCTTATATTTACTCTCTTCTGTTTATAATATTTTTATTTCTTCTATTTTTTCCTTGGTAATCTCTACTCAGTCTGCAAATCTCAACTTGAATACTTCCTTTGAAGAATGATTTTATGACTATATATTCCCAGGCAGATTTTTCCTCTCATTGGAACTTGCTTTGTTCCTATGATAGCATATTTTGTAATTTGCATGTCCAGAATGATGCCTTCTTTTCCTGTTTAATACTTCTGTTCATCCATACACTGGAAGCTCCCCCAGAAAAGGACAGAGCAAGTTAGACTCTCATTGCATACCCCAAGACTAACATATTGCCTTGGATGGTAATGGCCTAAATAAATAATTAATAAACAATTGTGTGTGGAGGAAATGGGGGTATGAAACCATGGATGCATGGAGATGATTTTTTTTTATTCATACATTGTAAGCATACATCTTTGTTAGGTACAAATTGATAACAATATATGTGCTCACAACTTTCATTAGACCCCTTCCCCAAATTCCCACCCCACTCCCTCGCCCTCCCTCCTTCTCAAGTTCAGTTTAGTGAGTAACCTTGATATACATTAGTGTGCCCCCCACCCCGTCCAACCCCATAAGTTAAATCAACTTCTTTGCTTTTGAGAGTCTCTCCTTTTTGATCTGGAGACCCTCTTATACCCTATCTTCTCCCTAGCGTCCGCATATTAGAGAGAACATATGCTTCTTTACTCTTTGTGGGAGATGATTTCTAATAGAATTATTCAATTATATAACATTATTAACAATATGAATATTCAAGAAGATATTATTTCAGAAAACTTATTTATCTTACCAAAAGAGGATTTTGAAAGAGGGTTTTCTTTCTTTCTTCCTTTCCTTTCCTTCCTTTCTTTCTTTCTCTTTTTCTTTTGCAATTCAGGGAAAACCTAGCCTGAATAATAGAATTATTCCCCCAAAGTGGCTGTCCTTTGTCTTAAAATAAGAAAACACTACTGTATCCACACAATGTCTTTCATCCTCAAAGCCCTATAAAGCATTAATTAATCCATAAAATGATATCTGACTCCAAAAAGTAGAGTCTGTAACTTAAAGTTTATCTGCAAAAGACTGCTTTGCCTCCAAGCCATGGTGACTTCCTGAGCTCTATCCTCAAAATCCTCCCAGCTCAGGAGAAAACATGATTCTATGAAACCTGCCACAGGCTTTTGACTCCTGCAGGGCTATCCTCAGATATGTCTTCTACTCTTTTGATAAAAATAAAGAAGATAAAGATTTAACATGCTATAACATGGCTATTTTTCCTGAATATGTTTTTGTGGGGCAAGGAAAAGTACCCTGAAAGTAATTGGGACTCACAGACAATTGCAATACAGAACATATAAGAACAGAAAAATAATGAATATTAGTATGTTTGAGGTTTCATGTTTAAAGCTGTTGCTTCATCCACATAGTTATTAGGGAAACACACTGATTCTCAGTAAATCATTTATACCATATGGTATAAATGTAAATGACATCACCTGTCAGTGAACTGTGTAGTCCCCACCATAGATTTTTTAGACTCCAATCAGGAATGGTTTTTTTGGCCAATATTCAAAAGCAATGCATTCTTCTCCTGGTTAACCATGCTGATCACAATCAGCTTTGCTATAGGGAACTTAAAGAGATGAAGCATGGCTCCCAAAGGAGGTTAGCATCTATTGGAGCATCCATACTGGCAGATATCACCTTATAGAGCAAATAATTTCCTCCAAAAGGGGTGGACATAATGGGATATATTGAAAAGTTATACCTCAAAGCAAAGCCTCTTATGATTACTGGAAAATATTTAGAGGAGTTCTCTGAATATAAAAGATAAAGAAGAGAGGTTTCTAATATAGCACATTTTAGAAATAAGCATACTTGAAGAGTCATATAAATAATAAACACAATAATGAATAATAACATGGACTTAAAGGACTCTTGATTTTTCTTGAAAATTTTGATTATACTATGTCACATATGGTATCTCTCCTTAATAGATATTGCCAAGAGGAACTACTGGATGAACATGTGGATGACTCTGGAAGTAACAATGAGCATGGTGGAAATGGAGGGAGTTGGAGAGGTGGGAGAAAGGGACAGAAAGGAATTTGGGGAAAAGATATGAGTCTAGATAAAAAAGAACATAAGTTGAAATTAGTCAGATATAAATAACTCCATATGCATTCTGAGAAATAATTCAAGTCTTGACAATATAGAGTTAAAAGTAATCAGAGCCCCCCCCCCAGGGGGGTGTTGGTTATTTCAGCATTTTGCATCATAATGGAGGATTCATCAATAAGAGTTTGGAGAAAAGATGGCCTTTCTGTCCTTAAAATAACATTGAAAAAAGTAATTCAAGTAGAGGTGACTAGACAAAAGTTGAGTGCTACCTGTGTTCACAAGATACAGTAAGAAATAAGTATGTAGAGAATCTAGGGAAAACTAAGCCAGAACTAGAACATAAATTGAAAAGTTTATAGAACTCGTAGCTGTGTATGAGTGTGTGTGTGTGTGTGTGTGTTTGTGTGTGTGCAAAGGGATGTACACACAAGCATATGGGTTAGAGAGAGACAGAGTGGCAGAGTGTGGGAGAGACAAAGCCAGAGAGAGAGAGAGAGGCAAAGACAGACAGAAAAAAAGGGAGAAAGAGAGAGACAAAAAATAGAGAAAAAGAGAAGAGACAAAAACAGAGATGGAAAAATATGCATATATAAACATAAATAGATTTAGAAAGATTACAAGCAAAAGAGCTTAAAAATTACTGGTTTTGCTTATGTTTAGTAGTACTTTGCAAAGTCATCTGTCCAAGATAATCTGAACTAGAATAAGATACTGAGCACACAGACCTATTATTCCTCAATACTGTATCGATAATTTAGGATATTCAAAAATGAGTTTCATTTATTTAGGGTAAAGACTGCAGAATATCTATATTTTTGTAAATAAAAATTAACCTCAATGTGAAGAAGGTAAATAAAATCATTTCTGAATATTCTAATGATTTCTCTGAAATTAGGCTTATATATATACATATATATGTATATGTATATGCAAAGCTGTTAAATTAAAATTCGATAACAATTATTGACTTTATTTGAATTATAATTCGAATTTTAATATTAATTTAATGAAAATTTGAGTCACGTAAGGCACTGTTAAAATATCTCTCTATATTTATATCTATATATACATATGTAAATATGTATGTATACAGGTAGATAAATATGTATATACATACACACACTTCTGTTTACCAGTTTGTCTTGACATGTTTTATAAAATATTTTATAGCATACACTTGATAGTGTATTTCATAAAATATAGCTCTTTATAATTATTTCATGTACTTAATTTGCTTTGCAATCCAAACTTTCATAAATTAGTAAAGTGTTTATTTTCATCTTCTTTGGGCAGCTGCAGTGTGCCAAGTGTTATACTAAGTTCTAATAGTAAAACAGTGAAAAAGTCAGGGGCCTCTCTTCATGTAGCTCACTGTTCAGTAAAAAAGAAAGGAAATAAGCAATTTCAGTATTATGGGGCTAGGATGGGGCAAGACAAACTGCTACCAGCAGGCAGATGAAGAAAGACTCCTTCAAATTTGACTTATGATATTAAATTACAATGCACCAATAAATGTATATATGAAATGCTAAATTATGACTTGTATAATTAACTTTGAAGTTTTTGTATCTAATTATAATATTAAAAATTGTCTTTTGCTATGACCAGCAGAGACACATTTATCAATGTATACAATCAATAACATTATTTTAACAAATTTTTACTATCTTATTGTTACATCAATGGACAAACATGTCATTCCTGAATGAACACTAGAGCCAAAAGCAATGTAAGTGGAAGAGCAATATACTAAAGAAAATACAAGTCATGGCCTCTAACTTCCAGGCATTTACAGTCCAGCCATGGAACAAGTCTATTACCCATGAAATAAGAGGGAACAACACATATCAGTGTATGAGCACGTGCTGAGAGAAAGGACTGTAATTGCTACAGAAAAACCAAGCTCCCTCAGAGTAAGAGCCATGTTTCAATCACATTATTGTTCCTGGCTCGAGGGTATGTATTTGGGAGTAGATAATAAATAAAGTAAATCAGGGACCAGAGCGAGGTGTATAGACTTGATACTATAGAAGAGCAGAAGCTGTAGAAAGGTTTGACAAAGGAAAGGAAAGAATGAAGGTAGTATTTAATGAATGGTCTAGCCTCAGTGCACATGATCAGTGGGAGTGGCTCGGTAGAAACTGATGTGATTAGAAGTGTTTGAAGGCCTCTATGAGGGTGTGCAGATGCTCAAGGATAAGCCAGTAAATGCCACAAATGGCGAGGATGAACTGCCTCAGGAAATGGTGACATGTGTGAAGGACCATAAAGAAAATGAAGGATCCAAAGAAAATGTATTCTAAGCCTTGAAAAATGTTTGCTACTGATAGAGATGGACTCCACAGAATGTGGAATGGGTTTGGAGCATTTCACTTCTGTGATTAGAAGTTTTGCAAGCAATGACTAATTTGTGCTTGAAGATATAGAATCAAATAAAAGAGAAAATCCAAAAGAAGATCCAAGTATAGATCTGTGTATCGTAAACTTGTAAGTAAAACTAAAGTCCAGTAACTTTTAATTGATGCATTCATTCAACACATACTTATGGAGGGTTTTTTGTTTTGTTTTGTTTTGTTTTTAGCATGATTCTGTCAATCATTAGATTGCTAATGACTGCTAATTCTAATAATTCTAGCAACAATTAGAATCATAGGAACAGGAACAAATGAACACAGGAACAATGTTTCTGCCCTGGCAGAACAAATGTTTTAGTGGAATGACCAATAAAAGGAAATTGTACAGTATGCCACATGGTGGTAAAATCTGTAGAGAAAATTAAATAAGGATAAGGAGTTTAGATGTAAGTATTGTTTGCCTATTTTTGTGCTTATTTAAAGATAATTAAAGAAAGAACTATTTTAAAGGTGATATAAGGACAGATATATAAAGCAAACGAAGGAATGAAACTTACATATTACTGGGCACCAAATAAATTATCATAACAGGAAGGAAAAGGCAGATGGAACAGCCTTGCTAAAGAAATAAGATGAGCTCAGTTGGAGAAGAGTGAGGAGGGAGCTGAGGTCAGAGGTGTAGCTGGATCATGAATGACTTGGGAATCACTTGGTATCTTTCAATTTTTAATCTGAGGATTATGGAAAAGGGAGGATTTTGAATTACGGAGTGATATTATTGACTGAAGTTTTTTTTCCTCCTCAAAGTTCAAATGTTGAAATTCTGACCCCTAAGGTGAATGTATTAGGAGATGGTACTTCTGAAAGGTTATCAGGACATGAGTGTGGAGCCCTTGTGAATGGGATTAGAGTCTTTATAAAAGGGACACCAGCCCTTCTGCCAAGTAAAGATACAACAAGAAGGCTACAATTTGCACCAGAAAGAGGACCCTCATCAAAATCCAACCATGTTCGCATTTTGTGGACATCATCCAGAACCATGAGAAAAATATTTCTGTGTTTATATGACACCCAGTCTAAGGTACTTTGTCATAGCACCCTGAAAAGACTGGGTAACATAGCAGCATCTGGACAATACACAAGTGCACTGTCAACAATACAAGTGGGCTTGAAAGCAGACCCTTCCCCAGTCAAACCTTTGGAGGTGACCCTGGTCCTTGATGACATCATGGTTGCAATCTTTGAATATATCTGAGCTAGAGAACACTGCTAAACCATGGTCAGATTCCTGACCCACAGAACATGAGAGGCTTATGTGTTCTGCTTTAAGTTGTGAGTTTGGGGATGACTTATTTCACAATAGTTCATCAAAGAACACAGAACTGGAGTAAAATCACCACTCACCAGTTGTTCCAGTGGAGGAATAATGTCTTTCAAGACATGCTGCGAGTGATTCCTTCTGTGTCGGGATATCTGCAAATATATTGACATTTAATACTATTAACATTTTTCTTAAAAAAAAAGTTGTGAATGATTTAGAAGGGCAGAATTTAGTAAGCATGCATGTGAAAATACAAACATTCAGATTCATTTAAGAAGGTGAATAATGAGAAGTGTTTTACTTGTCAATTAATTTGAAAAATCTTTATATTAAAAGATGGCTAGCAGCTGCAGTATCTCATATCCCATATATTCTTTTTACCTTGTCCTTGACAACCATCCCATCAAGTGGTGAGATCTATTTTCTCCCATTTTGGACCTGACCAGAACATTATGACTGCTTCAACCAAAAAAATTAGATAAATATGCCACTGTGTGACTTCATAGGTTAGAACTCTCATGTGGCAAAATAGCCACCATGTTGTGAGGAAGCTCAAAGCACTCCACCAGGAGTGATCACAGGAAAGGCTTCAGAGGTTTTCTGGCTCACTGAAGAGCAGAGGATCTAGCAGCTATATATCACATGACTCTGAAAACTTCCTGATGATTCCTTTACCTAGCCATGAAGGCACTGCAGCCTTCAGAATTCCTAGGACTGTCCTCAACCATCATTCTTACCAGATTCCTAGCAAAATAAAGCAATTATTTTACACTTCTCTGCTTTGGAGTGAGTTAGAATGTACAAAATATTTCAAATTGAAATAGTTTCTCTTCATGATGTGACCTCAGCTTTTTCAGAAGCAATGTCTCTCTTCTTTTCATATCTTCATGTATTGTTCAGATGTCATTAAATACACAAAAATCACATGATAAGTTATCTTGGAATAAATAAAAAGGAATCTTATTGTTCTCTCTCCTGAAGAAGTATCACCAACAAAAATATCATAAAACAAAAAGAGAAAGCTAATGAATTTATGATTAAATATGTTTAGTAATTTGAAAGTTTTCATAGATAATACTATTTCAGATGGCCAAGGTGTCACATGATGACAATCCCAGTACTTGGGAGGCTGAGATAAGGGAATTGCAAATTAAAGGCCAGTCTCAGCAGCTTAGGGAGACCCATAAAAAATCAAAGAGGTGAGGGAGCAACTTAGTGGTGAAGACCCCTAGTTTCAATGCCCAGTACCACAAAAAAATAATAATACCATTTCATATTCTTCATGAAGAAGAGAGAAAAGAGAGGAGAAAGTGGGAAATAAAGGAAAAGGAAAGGCGAGAAAGAGAAAAAAAAGGAGTATGAGGAATTAAAGAAATAAAGCAGGCCAGAGTACTTTAAGTGGAAAAGAACTTTGCTGGTTTTGGTTCTGGTTAGTGGCACATGTCACATCGATTAATGTCCATCAAGATTTTCAGTGAACTGTATTATTGGAGAAATCAGTAGCTTCATATAAAAACATTCCATGACTATATAAACCTGGAACCCTATAACTGCTCCACAAAACCTGAGTTATAAAGAAAACACCATTATCTCTACTATCTTCCTCAGATGTGACCCATGGAGAAAAATGCACAAGGAAGAACTTGAACAGGGCAGAACCATAAATCCTACCGAATAATGGACATGAGTACATTCTGAAGAAAGGAGAACCAGTGAGTATCCATACTGCTGGGGCAGGGGTGCAACAGAGCCTGGCAGGAGGATTTCATGATTGTTTTGGTCCAGTGCTATTGGTTGCTTACCATTTTGCCCTTTTGCAAATGAAAAGGGTTTTCTTTGTTTTTTCCAGTGGCCCAATTCTTGCTCCACCCTTGTCTATTGGACAAGGTGGAGAAAGTGGGACAAAGAACTTGTATTTGAAGTCTCAATTATTAAATCCTCCAGAAAGACTTGGAACTTACAGAAAAATCTATTTGTCACCAGAGAATCTGGAAATAGAGCTTGAAGCAGTAATTGGATTGGATTTCTGGATGTCTCCTCTAGGAAGGTTGATAGATGTATTGCTAAGTGTTGGGAGACAGGTGCAAAGTGACAGATGGTGAAGGGGAGGAAATATTTTATACTCTTTTTCCTTGGCACATACCTAGAGCACCTTTCTCAGACTGCCTTGTGGTTAGGAGTGGCTTCGTGGCTAGTTCAGACCAGTGGAATGTGAGCAGAAACAATGATGAAATAATAGCCACAATTATTATTTGGTGAAATTTTCCCCTCCCACTTCTTGCTATCCTTAAATACTGACTGGGAGTAAACAGGGAACTAGTCTCTACAGAATGATGCAAGAGGAAGGAGTCTGGATGCTGAATCACAGCATGAAAAAAAAAATGCCAAATCTACGTATAGAAATCTCACTTTGTTTTCATCAGCAAACTTTTTATTTTGGAAGAATTTTATACTTAGGGAAAAAGTTGTAGAGAAAGTCCCTGAAGAAAGTTTCCTTTTGTTAAATAAATGAGCAATGAATTTCTATTCGTGGAGCCATCATAAATCTTAGATAATTTTTATACCTTTTGCCCTATAAAAGATAACCATGTTGAAACTCAATTGATGTCAAAATGAAAGGATAAGGACAGTGAGAGCAAAATAGTTATTTAGTGGGAGGCATCCTGGAAACCCAAACATCACATTGGTTTTCCTCTGATAGTTCAACTACTCAGCAATGGGAGAATTGTCTACTTGGCTTTCAAATCTATCAAAGAACCAGAAATTAGCCAAGAAAGTTGGCGCATGCTTCTAATTTCAGTACTTAGGAGATGCAGTTTAGGAGGATCACAGATTCAAGGCCAGCATCAGCAGCTTAGCAATTTGGTGAGACCCTGTTTCAAAATTAAAATAAAATAAAAAGGGCTGGGGATGTAGCCTAGAGGTAGAATGTATCTGGGTTCAAGCCCCACTAATAACAATAATCACAAAAAAGAACCAGAAATTCATTTTATACTGCTATACATTTGGAACTTACAACCCGACTAAAAATTTAGAGTATATTTTGTATTCAAATTACCAGGGTAGAAGAGTTCTAAGATTGGGAGGTTATTTTATTTCCTTGAAGCTTAACTAGATTTCCAGGCTTAGAGAAAAAAATTGTTCTACTGGCATTTAAAGTATCTCAAGTGCTAAAGAAAGTAATACCAAATAACTGTCTTCACGATATTAATGAATCAGCACCTGGCCACCCACCTGTGTCAGTTTTACTCTTTCTTCTGTGGCGAACACCAGGCCCTCTTTTATTCCAGCCCTACTCGATTATTGTGTTTGTGTTTGTGTGTGTGTGTGTGTGTGTGTGTGTGTGTGTGTGTGTGTGTGTATTACTGCAAATTGAAGCAAGGAGCATTCTACCTCTGAACTACACCTATCCATTTTTTTTGTTTTTTATTTTGAGACAGGATCTCACTAAATTGCTGAGGCTGGCCTTGAGGCTGGCCTTCTCAGGCTCCTGAGTACTGGGATTACAGATGTGCACCACTGCGCCTGCATCAGTAGATTTTGATGGACATATTAGTCCACCATCCTCTTGGTATTTCCTTCCACTCATATGTAGAAAACTTTCCTCTAAGGCAATATTTCAAATTTTGTTTTGTAAATATTGTGAGGAGCACAAAGAGATTACTTTTAGCCTGTAACTCTTAAAATTTTATTTATTATAAAAATCTTAAGAGTAAGTGCAAAATTATCACATCAGAGCCAGTGGTTAGTGATATTAGTATATTTTCTTTTAAAATAAAGTTATTTAAGCCAGTCATAGTGGCATGTGCCTATAATCCCAGTACCTGGGAGGCTGAAATAGGACTATTGCAAGTTTAAGGCCAGTCTCAGCAACTGTTTAAAAATTAAAAAATAAAATAAAGCTGCGGGTATGGTTCTGAGGTAGAATACCCTTTGGTTCAATCTCCAATACTACAACATCAAAAACAAATAAATAAGATATTTAAGTATAAATAATATAGTAATATATGTTATGAGATATGGAGAAAACTCACAAAAATAGTAAGTGAATAACTAAAGTTTTAGAAATTTTATTGAAAAGTCCTCAAAAATGCCCATTTACTGATTCCATACATATTTCTCACTTAAATCACCCATTGAGTCTGTGGTCAAAACAAAAATTAGGATTGAAAATAATGCAAAGATAATACTATCTGCTAGTATTTATTGAGTATATACTGTTTTCCAAGAACTGTTCTTTGTGTTTTGGATATGCTACCATATCAAATTATCACCCTAAGTGGACAATAATGTTATCCTGTTTTATAATTATAGAAATACAGCCACAGAGAGTTTAAACCATATAAACTCTGCAAACTCATAGCTAGTAAAAAGCCTCGGTAATAATTTCACCTTGAAATAAGCTCTCAAATATGCTTTATTACACACACACAAACACACATACACACACACACACACACACACACACGTGCATTATCAGTCATTAAATTCGTGGGGGACTAGAAAGTTGAGACCCTCTGTGTACAACTGAGAATGTTTCTAAGGTAGAAATTCAAAGATATTCAAACTTATAAATTTGTACACATTTATATGGGAAGCTAGAAATCAGGCTTCAAATCTGTTATGAATCATCTTAATATTCCTTTAGGGGAAGTAATATTGCTAATCATTCTTAAATCAATAAGCCAGCCAATTTATCATGTTCAACCAAGTTATGAAGATGTTGAAAAAAGAGAACTTTCATCACCTGTCTTTTACCATAATGCTCTTTTCAGAAAAGCATTAGACAAAGATATATATCATCCCAAATCAGATTAGGCTGACTGAGACTTATGATTTAGGAAATTCTGGATCAAAAATGGCTTAATTGGCTCCTGTGAATAACAGGAAAACTTAGGATATGTCAAACCTCATTTACATGGTATACTCAATTGAAATAAAAATTACAAAGAAAACTTTAGGTCATCCCAAATCTCATGAGGTAAATGTAAAGGGAAAAAGACTTTCTTAAGTCATACTATCAATAACAGAAAACTTAGTAGTACTTATATAAGTATTTATCAGTAACTTATTATTATTACCTGATGATTTTACAAATTATTTTGGGACACCCTTTTGAGAAATATTGCAGTTTAACACATTAGCTATCATTAGAATCATTGCCATGCATTCATTTCTCGCCAGAAAACGTTTCATGTGTATACTCTCATGTCAATAATTTGTAATAGTAGATACTCAAAATATACTTTACATTATATAATATTTCTACTATCATTATTGCAAAAAGAATACTTTATTTTTTAATTTTTAATTTTTTTTTTTTTTTTTTGGTACTGGGAATTAGACCCAAGGGCCTTCTACCTACAGGTTATACCCCCTAGCCCTATTTTATTTTTTATTTGGAAACAGGGTTTCACTAAGCTGAAAGTCTCACTAAGTTTCTGAGACTGTCTTAGAACCTGTGATCTTCCTGTCTCAGCCTCCTAACTACTGGAATTACAGGTGTGTGCCACTATATCTGGCTTAGAATACTTCATTTTAGATAGCCATATTCTTTCTCAAGAATTTCAGAATTTTTAAATGTATCTGATATCAGAAATTTTAATTTAGTTCTGCAAACTGCTTCCTGATAAGTCTCAGAATCTGACAACAGTGTTTTAGGTCCTTTTTACTTTTGATAGATGTATTAAATAATCGTTGAAATTTGAAAACTTGAATAACAATAATAATAGTAGGAGTAGCTGGATCCACCTTTGCTTTAATAATTTATTTCCTTCCTTAATTACAAAAACATTTATCCTGGGGAATCTTTAAAATATTAGTTTTTGTGTGCATGATTTCTTTCTTTATTGTTTCCAAATGAATGTCTACCACATATGTAAGTGTTCTCAGTCTCATTCCTTTTGCTAGATCTTAACACTTACACATTACAAAATGTTGGTTTTTTTATATCATTTTACAGTTTTCCTTTGAAAATATCATGAATTTTTACCTCTCAATTTATTTTCAATATTCAGCAAAAAGTGACCTCGATAATTCAAAATTTCTCTGGCCTATTAAGAATGTCACTTAGTAGTTACTTTTGAGATGACACGATTACATCTTAAACATTTTTTCTATCACAGTATGCCTCATCTTAAGCAACTCCTCTTGATAACGAATACTTGTGTTGATGGTAACCCTTACTTTGGGGAGGAAAAAAAGTCATGTCATACCATCTTTTCATTTGTTTGTTTGTTTCTGAGTGATCTATTTATTTTCAATGATGCCATTTTCTTACTGAATTACCATGTCCTGATAAAAGGAATGATTTGTAACTACCATTGAAAAAGTTTTAAACATAAAAGTCTTCCAACTTGGATTCTCTTGAACCCAATAACAGATTAATTTATATGACTAAAATGATTTTAGATCAAATCTGCACTTTTCCTTTTTTATCACCACCCACCCCTCTCACCTCTTGAACTCCTCCTCTGTCCTTCCCCAGGTTCTTAAGCTTTCTAGTTAAAATGAAGTGGGGAAATAAAATATTCAGAGTGTGTAGTGTATGTTCTCCTTTATATTTCTCTTTTTCTTTATTAGAATATGCATCATAATTTTTTCAGATTTCTTTTCCTCCCAAAGGAGGAATTAAAAAGTCACATTTTCAAATTGTCTTCATTTTTTTCCATCCATTCCTTTATCATTTTTATCCATTTAAAAGATATGAAACTGATGGGCAGGATTAGTATGTGATATATTACATGTTGTAAAAATAACAGAATTTGGGCATATTATTTTCCTTGTGTAGGAGGGTCTACTATGAAAAGTTATACATAAACATGAAACCTTCTACATAGCTCTGATTTTAAATAGATTACCATTTTTGATGAAAGTTTATATCTTGTGGCTTAAAATTGAAATAAAATCACTTGAAGAAAAGCATTCATTAGTTCCAACATTTTCACAGACGTGTGCATTTTCTGAGGCATACCTCCCATTAGCAACCTCCCTGGATACTTGGATGAAAAACAGAAATAAATCTGTGGTTAAGTTTAGTTTTTATCTTCACAGTTTCTCAAAGTTTTTTTGGTGTATCCCGATTCTTATATTCAGATTTTCATTTATTTTGCCAAATTCTATTTCTTAAAGCTGTCACAATCCGAAATTAAAGAAAGTTAGTGATATGTGATTTTATTTTATTTTTTGGGAATGTAGAGATGTGGCCAATATTTCTTGTACTCACAATGATTTAGTTGTTTAGAAATAATAAGCCTCAACCTAAATGATTGTACCATATGTATGTGGTAAATAAAAACTTTTCAAAATGAAAGAAAACAAGATTGGAGGACTTTACCTTGTCATTCATTTAATCTTCTGATGTTAACTATATGTGAATACATAAAATTAATGTGGGTTCATGATTATTTTGGCACTACTCAAATTTATTTTTCATAGTTCTAATGGGATGTAATGACATAAACCAAAGAAAGACTAAATTCTCCTGTTTTGCATCTTATTAGCTTTTGATAAGTAAATTGTTAAATGTTTAATGTTTACATTCTTCTTTCTTCCTATTGTCATAAATCTGACTTTCCTTAGTATGTCTTTTATCCCCTGCAGGAAATAATAGAGAACAATCAAAAAAGCTTCTTGAGTACATATTAAAGTTTTTCAGCATGTTTTAAATTTTTGAATATTCTTTGTTTGGCATCTGTGTCACCGGCATCACTAGGTGGATTCTCAGTCCCGGGATGAGTCTAGCTGAGTTAAATTCAGCCTCAACCACATTTTCCTATCTCCCAGATAGCCAAAGGGAAGTACTTGCTGGGAAGATTCCAACTGCTTAATATTCTCTCCTTGCTTTATTTAGTCCCAAGCACATGTGTTCCTCCAAGAAGAAAATCAGACTGCCTCATGATCTTCTATTTAAATAAAAATTAATCATACACAGTATGTAGATTTGCTTTTGATGAATGTTATTTACTTCAGTTTCTCCATATCTTTTCTCAGTTATGTTTAGTATGTTTCTCTTCAAGACTTTTCTTTGACTGAATGGTGCCTTTCATATGGAACCTGGACATACCACAGTTTTAGTCCTCAAATTGGCCCTTAAGGTAAAAATCCACTAGAACCAAGAAATGCAGAGACACCTGAGTAATAGGATCTCCCACATTTCTTCTATGTGACCTACATTTACATATTGCTTTAATTTTTAGTTTTGCCAGGCATTGTGGTGCTTGCTTGTAATCACAGTACTTGGGAGGCTAAGACATAAGGATCACAGAAGCCTTAGCAACCTAATGAGATCCTCAGCACCTTAGTGAGATCCTGTCTCAAAATTAAAAAGTAAAAAAAGGGCTGGGGTGTAGCTCTGAGGTAAAATGCCTCTGGGTTCAATTCTCAGTGCCTAATGATAATAATAATAATAATATTATTATTATTATTATTATTATTATTTAGCTTATAATAATATATAATATAATAATATAATAATATAATATAATATAAATATATAATAATATAATAATATATTTTAGTTTATTTTTTGTTGTGGGATCACATGTTTAGTTAAGACTAAACTAAGAAAGAGATTGAATATATATACATATATTACTAAATTATTAATTTTTATTGATACATGATAATGGCACATGCTGATGGGTACAACATGAAATTTCAATACAGATGTATAAGGTATAATGATTAGATTAAGGTAATTGGTCTACCCATCATCTCAAATATTTATTATATTTTTGTGTTGTGAACATTCAAAATCTTATTTGCTAGCTATTTTGAAATATAGAACTAATTGTTGCTAACCAGCTACCATGCTGTGCTATAGAACAATAGAAGTGATTCCTTCTGTCTGACTGTAGCAGTACACCCCTTAACCCTCATCACTTTACTACTACCTGCCACCCCTCCTCACCCTTCTCAAGATCTTACATCCTCTTCTCTGCTTTCTGCTTCTATGAGAACAACATTTTAGGCTCCAAATATTGATTGGCTTTCCATAAAAAAAACTCTAAAAAAAAAAAAAAAAAAACTGACTTAAAAAGAGAAAATGTTTACTTTAGACAACAATGTTGGAGGTTTCAGTCCATGATCACCTGACCCCATTGCTTTGTCCTGTAGTGAGACTTCATATCATAGTAGAAGCACATGGCAGGACAAAACCGTTTACCTCATCAACCAGGAAGCAAAGGAGAGAAAGAGGACAGGCCATGGTCCCACAATCCCCTCCAGGGGCATGGTCCCAATGACCTAAAGACCTCTCATAAGATCCCATCTCCTAAGGGTCCATAGCACCTTCCAAAAGCACCACCATGAGGAACACACCTTTACTACATGAACCTTGGGGGCACACTACCTATATTCAAACCATAGCACATGTAAGTAAGGACATACAGTATTTGTCATTCTGTACCTGGCTTATTTCAGTTAACATAATGCCCTTCAGTTCCATCCATATTTCCATAAACATTTCTTCCTTCTTTATAGCTAAATGATATTCCAGTGTATATGTACCTCATTTTCTTTATTCTAGTCATCTATTGATAGACATATAGGTTGATTCTGTATCTTTAGTCATGAATTTCTAAATCAAGTTACTGAGAAACTGAAGACCAAGGTAGACTCATAAATACATGAGAAACTGAAGTCTAAGGTAGATCCATAAATTATTCTGCCTATAATACTATCAATAGTATTAGATCTAAGACTTTCTATAATTTGTTAAAGCCACAAATATGGCGATTAAAATAACTTACTCATCTCTTTGACTCCATATAATAAAGATATTTTCTTTGTTGATATAAACAGAAGTTCAGATTAGACTATAAGCTATAGGTGGGTAATCTAGAACACTTGAGATAACTGACATTTTTTTTCAACAACTGAAAGTCAGATGTTAATATTTTCAAATAAAATATTTTAAGATAACAGAAAACAATACCAAGGAAACTATTTCATAAATATGTTGTAACAATGGAAAATAGAAAAATAAATAATTATTGAAGGTTTAAATTATTAAAATATTCTACTTATTTTAAATCACCTTTTGGCTGTATTGAGCATGAATGACCTATATCTAATTTCATGATATTTAACTATTTTTGCTTTACAAATTAGAATCAGGCTTTTTTTTCAGTCTCCAGTTAAAAAAAAAATTTTTTTTTCATTGTACTGAAGGGTTTAGATTGAAATACCAAGTCTTCTTAATTCTTGAAGTGTGTGTTCAATCACTGAAGAAGAAATTCTATTTTTAGAAAGATGTGACCCATTATATATTAAGTTTAATCTATGATATGTAATATTTGACAAAAATGTCTACCAATGGTTGGCCTCCCAGTATACTGACATATTTTTTCATGTATCCTTTTTGTCACCTCAAAGGTGGAAAAGACTCACTGAACATGGTGTCCATGTGTTGAAAGGTCACTTCTAAAAGCATTATGGGAGGCAATACTTTTAATAACCATGACACTCTCTTAAGAATTAACTAACTTTCACTCTACTATTTAAAACAAGCACCTTGAATGCTCTCAGCATCTTTCATGAATATCTAATAATTATATCTTTCCAGTTTCCTGTCTTCACTTATTCTTTGAGGTTTTCAGAGACCCCCAACTCACCTTCTGCTGCCGAAAAAGCAGATTTAGTTCTGAAGGTTAATCCGACTCAGCAGGATTGAAGGATGGCACTTTTCCTTGGTCGTAAGTATGTTGGCTCAGGCCAGACAGCTGTTAGGACATTCTCCTCTGGGAATCGTGCCCTCGACACCCACCGTTGATGCACATACATGGTCTACTGGCTGCCGACTTCCATGCCCATCTGCTCAAATGGCATGGTGCCCACTCACAAGTTGGCTGGATCCTTGCCCTTAGTGTGTAGGTGCCAGGCAATGATGGGTTTAGATGGGCAGCCTGCATAATACTACAAGTGACAATTTTTTTTTCTTTCTCTCTCTGCACAATATCTGTCCTCTGTGCCTTCCCTAAAAGAGAAACTTGTGTTTCTCCATCTTTGGTTGTACCCATGGACACATGTGGCCTTGCACAGGTAGATGTACATGTGGGCTCAAACTGCCACTAGCAGTAAGATGAAAGGGAACAATTCACAGAGCTCCACATGACAAGCTCAAATGCTGAAATGGGTTGGATGGTGAAAATCCCGACCACCTGGAGTCTGTCAGAAGACATTTACCATGGGTGTAAGTACAGCCGACTCGCAGAGAGTGGTGGCAAGAGGAAAAAGCTGAAGTTACAGCACCTTTGTCGGTGGCAGTTCCAGCACAAATCCCTTGCCTTTCACTGAAAAGGCTCGCACAACAGCCAACGAAATAAATCAGGCAAACAGAACAAGCTTAATGGGAACACAATTCATATGTTCAATGGGGGCAAGGGTGCAAGCTATGATATTCAGACCTCAGCAATCACCCTGACCGGAGGTCCTAATGGAAAGAAAAAGAAACAGAAATAGCATCTCTCCTTCCAATCTGCAGCAAACCCATGGAGAGGAATAGATTGGCAGAGGAGGTTGTGACTTTAATGATCCAAAGCATATGAATGCTTGTTAGCAGACAGCAGACAGACATAAGTAAGAACAACAGTAATGGCTGCATCTGCAGCCTGGCCTATGGCACTAAAACCAATCAGGCAGCATTGGAGAGCAGTGCCGGAAGGTATGTTAAAGCCTTGCTTTCCTTGTGTGTTTATTTAAGGGTGATTGAATCCCGGGTGTTGTCAGTCCGCCTTCGAGAATGGTTATCCAATGTGTAGGCATGATCTTTCTCTCTGAATATGCTCTGTTGAGTCAGTTAGTTATGTGTGACTACTTGATCTGTCCTAGTCTTTATAGAGTGCCAAAATCCTCCAGTCCAAGTTCCAAAGGAACAGGGCCTAAAAACTTTTGGCTCCAGAATCAAATTAGGCTTCTCTGCTTCCCTAGCCAGAAATGCAGAAATACCCAATGGCCAAAACCAAAGAATTTGACATTGTGGAATGAATAGAGCTGTCATATACCACTAAAGTGTGGAAATATCTACTGTTTGAAGTCAAGACTAGTTCAACATCTTCAGTAATCAGAACAGACTTCTTTGGACACCTTTATGGGGTAGTCTGGCATTTGATTGGGAATGTTTCTGGCAAGTGGCTGATTCCAGATATCAGAAATGTAAGAACATACGGTTTATAAGAGAAAACTTGCCATTTTTTTCTGTTCAAAAAGAAATTCTTAAAGGCAGCACATTTTCTTTTCTTTTCTTTTTAATATATTCCCTCATCCTGTCCTCCTGATTGACCTTCGGGTTAGCATAATTTGCTTAGATGTGTTCCCAAAAGAGAAGTAGTCAAAGGAGAAATAAGCTGGTACACTTTGAAAAAAAAATATTATGTGAATAATAGTTCAATTACTTTGAATTTGGAATTATCTCAGGAGTTTCTGGCGAAATTAGAAAAAAAGAATGGATAAAGTCGTCCAAAACTCTTTAATCTTATTACTACACTATGAGCTAACTATCAGTTTCCTGAGGACATCATATTTCTCCTAATGTACCATATCTCAAGGACGTACCTATAAAAACCACATAAAAATAAGTTATTGAAAATGAAGAAAAGCAAATATCCGATCCAGGGGCTCTTCAGGGTAGAGACCATGTTTTACTCAACTTTAAATCCATTGTACTTAACATACTGTTCTACTCTACTATGGGACTGGTGTATTCAAATTTTATATTGTATATCTTTATACATATGACCTATTATTTCATTTAATTCACCTGGACTCTCAACAGCTTTTTCATAAATCATCTTATTAGAAACATATTCGTCATCTTAAAATATGAACTAGTTTGGCCATGTGCACTGGCACACACCTGTAATCCTAGTACTTGGGAGGCTGAGAAAGGAGGATTTCCAGTTGGTGACCAGCCTAAGCAATTTAGTGATGCCCTCCACAATTTAGTGAGACCCTGTTTCAAAATAAAAGTAAAATAGAGCTAGAATGTTTCTGGGGTCAATCCCCAGTGACACACACACACACACACACACACACGCACACACACACACACACACACACACACACACAATCTAGGCCATATTGCTAGTCTTTTCAAGATAACTTCCATAATTTCACATAGGAGATATGATATTTTTTCTTACTTGAAATACGGTTGATTTTTCAAAACTATTTCCCTATTAGTTTATTATTAAAATATCTCAGCCGAGAGTGGTGGTGCACTCCTATAATCCCAAGTACTTGGGAAGCTGAGGCAGGAGGATCATAGGTTTGAGGCCAGCCTCAGCAACTTAGGGGAGCTCTCAGCAGCTTAGTAAGACCCTGGTTAAAAATAAGAATAGATAAATAAAGTAGGACTGGGTTATAGCATACCTGGATTCAATCCCCAGTGACACACACACACACACACACACACACACACACACACACACACACAAAATTAATACTGGCAAATAGCATGATTTAAGTAATATATATGTTTGGGGCTTAGGTTCATCTCTAAAAGGAAAAACTGAAAAGATATATAGCTATGGGTATAGATATAAGTACAATATGGATAGAGATATAAGTAGAGGTAAGGATATAGATACAGGTATAAGTATGGATAGATATACGAAGATATAATTAGGTAGATTATATTTTACTTACTTTCAGTCCTCAATAAATTACATTCCTCACACATGCATAACTCTCCCTCCCATAATTCTAAAGAGCCTTATTCCATTACATATAGGTAAACACAATTTTTCTTTTAAATATTTTACCTAGTTGTGTAGATATTATTTTAGACATTTTAATGTTCCATTATCATAACTTCTGGACAAATTACTTAATCTTCCAATGCCTCTATTTCATAAGTTGTAAAACATGGCAAATTATAGAACTCATACTTTATATAATTGCAATTATAAGTAAGGAAGTCAGTATATATTCAACATAGAGTACATGCCAAACTCATATTTTAACTGTATCATTTTTTCTAGTAAGTGGGTACATGTGTTCTAGTAAATTGGTAATTAACATTAAGCCAATGTACTTATGAAATTCTTTCATACTTTTACAAATTCCTTCCTTGAAGAAACTACAACCATTTCTGTCTAAAACACTTTTAAATAATTTTATTTGAAAAGCCTTTAAACATAGATGGGGATGGTATTATAGCAGACATGTACACAAGGGTTATCTTAGAATATTCTGCCTACCTCACTTTCACTTTTGGTCCTCATGAAGTATATCCTTCCCACACGGAAAATATATTATACCTCCTATGATAGCCTAAAGTATGGACCCGTCCTGGATAGCTGGCTTAACATCCCAAGTCTTATCATGCAAATCTAAACTTTATTCTCTCACCAGATCAAAGACCAAAATCTAATTATTAAATGCACCTAACTCCTGTTTTGAAAGAAGTCGAAGTTAACTGACAGGTACTAAATAGCATCGGCAAGATTCAAAAATAGAGCATTTGGTGCTAGAGCCAGCGGTGTCTAATACGTCCTATAAGATATTTATTACTATTACCTCCTTAACATAAATAATAAATCTAAGGCAAGTGGAAAAAGATCACAAAGTTAGAAAGGGTCAGAGGCTGTTGATTAACCTAGGCTAATCTAATGCAAAACTTCATGCCTTCTGAGTTCAGAACCTTTAAATACTGAATCTACTGCCTCTCAAAGTAGATATTTCACAAATAATAAAATAATGTTTATGACACACTCAAACATTTTACAACTAATCTTTTAACCATTTTCTATTTTCATCATATTTTAGACATGGTATCTTTATAGCCATCTCGAATATTATCTAAGATGAAATAATGATAGCCATATTTTGAAAATCACAAAAACTAAATGGTTATAAAATTTATTATTATATCCATTCAAAAACAATGCTATGGATTTTTATTTGGTGAATTTTGGTACAGGAAAATGATTGCCAATTACCTGTTCTAGATACTATACCAGCTCAAGTAATGATATCGGGATAGATTTATTTTTTGTTTTTGTTTTGAGGGGTAGGGTAGAGTACTGGGGATTGAACACGGGGACATTCCATCTCCGAGCTACACCCCTAGCCCTATTTTTATTCTTTATTTTGAAACAGAATCTCACTAAGTTGATGATGGCCTCATCAAGTAGCTGAGGCTGACTGCTAACCCAGATCCTCCTGTCACAGCCTCCCAAGTACTGGGATTACAAGTGTGCACCACCACGTCCAGCTCTCGTGATAGATTTCTAATCAAAAGTTGTGAGTTTTCTACACATCTTAATCTTCCCTACCTATTAGAATCCTATTGAAGTCAGAGTATAAGGGTAAAACTGTATTATCATCACAGAGTCATAAAAAGTGATTATGTGGTCCAAAGTGGATAAGTCTGAAAAAATGTTTGAAGATAAAAAAGTGTAGAAAAATATTATAATTATTTTGTAAAATAAACGAAGTTATAACCTGCATTTAAAGTTGTGAGGGAAGGGAATACTAATGACAGAATAATAAAAAAATGTCCCCGTTTCCCCACAGAACCTCCAAAAGGCTCATGATTTTATAACACCTGCTACATGGAAGATGTGGTCGAGACTGCCTACCAGAGATCATTTAGAAAGTCTGAACTCCTTGACCCATGGCACATAGCCAGAGGACAGCTCCAAATCCTCACAAGACAACATTAAATCAGAATTTCTAGAGTCTCAACTCAAGATCATCCGGCACTACAAAGGGAAGATAAGAGTATAGGGCTACAGACTAGAAAATTAAAGTCTTTCTAATAAGCAATGGAACCCAAAGGCCCCATTGTCAACTTTCTCCTTTAATGTCAGAGATAAAAAATTTATCCCTTAATTTAAAAGATTTGAGGGTCTTCTGTCAAGAGTGACTGGCCCCACATTTCTGCAGGTAAGGAACTTTGGATATCCTTAAAGGAAGATGTCTTCATCATGTGATGGTTCTATAGAAAAACTTGTTAGGCAGGGCCAGTGACCTTGCTCCAAGCACACAGAAATTCTAAACTCCATTTTAGTGCCTCCTTTAAAATTATGAATAGATAAGCATATATTATTAGGAATTAACTAATTACTACCAAAGACATATTTATTGAGCACTAGAAATATGCAGTGTTCTAAGTGCTGAATTAAAGAAAAACTATACTTTCATGAAGTGTATAGTCTTTGAGGATAGTTAATTTTGAAATGGAATAACATTTCCTAAATAAACAAATGAAAGATGGAGCTCAAATTAAGAATAAATTATACAAAAAATAAAATCTTCAAAATAAAACTGTTTTTGTAAGATAAAGATATATAGGATTGGTAAAAACAGGGGAACTAATAAATAAAAGTAGCATTAAGAAGCTAAACATATAAATAAAATATATTTCAAATCAATAGAATTTCTGGAGGAAGACAATGGTATAGAACCCAGATGTATTTAAAAAAAAAAAGATGAATCAGAAAGAAGAAGCAAGAAGAACTTTAGGAAGTTCAACGAGTGCCTAATAGGAAAATCTAAAATGATGTTTTTTTATGGGTGGACAGAAATTTCAATAAAAAGTATATATAGAACACTAAGAACAAAGTATCTAAAATCTTCCAAAAAGGAAAAGAAAGGGGGTTGGGGACAGGGAAGGAGAAAAAAAGAGAGAGAGGAGAGGAAGAGAGAGATCAGATACAACAAAAGGATTGTAGTTAGGATAATATTGGGGTTTTTTTTCAGTAAAAATGAATATAGACTACAAGAATGCTTTCAAATTTTACGAAAGCATTTTCAACCTAGAGTTAAATAGACTATTAACCTATCAATAAAATGACAGCATTGACTAAAGACATTTCCTGATGTAGTCAGGCTTAATGCATTATTTCCACTACATCCTTGGTTCTAAGCAACTGAGGGAAGTGCCTCAGCAAAATCAAGGACTTGGCTAAGGAAAAGAAAGCATTAGAAATGAGGCATGGGAACCTAGGAAAATGACAACAAGCAATGCCATGATTATACTGTGTGTCAGGCCAATAGAGCCTTCAATCCAAATCAAAGCAAGATGATGGGCAGCACTGGGAAGAAGAATAAAAAAATAAAATAAAAATGTGCCACAGCTCCTTAATAGCTGGATCTTGAGCAATGCTCAGTCCGCTGGAGTCCTGCTAGGCAGAGGATTCTAAAAGAAGGAATATGTGGCATATCCCACTTGGCATTATTACATTCTGGAAATTTGGGGTGCTTTGGGGTTTGCTTTTACATTAATTATAAAGGAAAATTTCTTAGAAACATGTGGCCTGACAGATACTGACCTCTTAGCTAAAAAAGCAGTGCCTCGAGACAACCCAATTCATTAACCTCTTACAAGCATTAGTCAAGAAACAGGCTTTGCAAATTTAACTAAATATTTACTACAAATAGTCTTTTGCCCACTCTCACCTTGTCTCCCTAAAATTTTACAGAACACATTAACCCTCTAGCTACCTGAAAGATAAGAACACTACTTAAAGGTGCTAAACAAATAGTAAAGATTTTAACTAATGAAAAATAATTTTTATATACATGTTGTATTTTTAAGAATTTTTATGTACTAAAGAATTTTTATATACGTGTTGTAACCTTGCCTGACTGAGGATGACCTTTAGAGGAACAGGTCTGTGGAAATTCCTGTTCTATATGCCTCATTGCAAAAAAAAAAAAATAGTATAAAAAGTGACTAACAAACAATAAAACAGATATGCTTCTTCACTGCATTTGGTGTAAACGTATTCTCACGACCTCATCTCATTCCACACCTATCAAAGGATCCCCAACCCCACTGCCTCGAGGGCTGGTTCCCAGCAAGGATGGACATATTAGTTAATGTTTCATTATTTGCCAAAAAGATAGATGGGAGTTTGACAAATGTTCTAGCATCTTTGAAAAACTTGATTATAGATGTGGCAAACGAGAATAAATGTAAAACTAGAAAATCAGCCACTCCATGTAAGAAAATTGAAGAGGAGTTATTATTATATGGTAGTTCTTGGCTTAGTTGGAAATATTTATAAAGTTATGATATTGTCAATGAGTAGTTAAAATTTTAAAAAATGACATAATGGAACAGTACAGTGAATGGAAGGTCTGGCATGTAAGAGAGATAATATTAAGCTTTCAGAACAGAAAGTCAATATACAATGCTTAACATAGGTAAATCAGGAAAAAAGAAGTATAATCATAGTATTAGAAAATAAAATTAGACAGTCATGATGGCACACACCTCTAATTCCAGTACTTGGAAGACTAATACAGGAGAATTGCATGCTCAAGGCCATTGTGGGGTAACTTAGTGAAAACCTCTTTCAAAATAAAAAAAAAATGTCTTCTTGGGGTGTAGCTCAGTGGTAGAACACTCCTGGGTTCAATCCCCAGTGCAATGAATGAAAGAATGAATGAATAAATGAATAAATACTAGTACAAAAGAAAGAAGAACAAAAATATCTCTGCAGCTACTTCTCTAATAGAGGATTAGTATCTAGAATATTTAAAGAACTTGAAAAAAAGGAACACAATTTAAAAAAATGGGCAATGGATTTGAATAGATACTTCTAAAAAGAAATACAAATGAACAATAAATATATGAAAAAATGTCTATGTCTAAAAATATTTGCAATCAGGGAAGTGCCAATTAAAACAACACTGAGATTTCATCTAGCTTCAGTTAGAATGATATTTACCAATAATTCAAACAAAAATATACTTTGGCGAAGATGGGGGAAATATGAACCCTTATAGATTGTTGGTCAGATTGCAAATTAGTCCAGCCTTTATTGAGACCAGTATGGATTTTCTTAAAAGACTGGGAATGGAACCACCATATGACCCAGCCAAACAACTCTTGAGGTTATTTCCAATGGAATTGAACTCATATTACTATAGAGATACATGTATTTCCATGTGCAATTCACAATAGCCAAACTTTGGGATTGACCTAGGTTTCCTCAACAGATGAAGGGATTATGAAATTATTGTATATACAGAAAATGGAATTTTACTCAGCCATAATAATAATCATTATGCAAATTGCAGGGAAATGTAAATTGCAGAACTCAATAATATTTTGCTAAGTATGATTAGACAATTCATAGAATGTGGAGGGTCATGTGTTTTCATTCATGTGTGGAAGCTAGAGAGAAAAAAAGGAGATTTTAGATAAAAGACAGGAAACACAAGTGGAATTGTGGAAGGGGATTTGGGAAAGAGGTGGGGAGGAGAAAGGAGAGATATGATAATGGAAACAATTCAAATAATCCTTCATCCAGGTATGAAGTTATCTACATCAATGTAAATATTATATAGGGGAGAGGGAGGTGGTGGGGAGGGACCCAGAGGAAAACACACAATGAATCCTATGTGCATGTATGTTTTTATAACTCTGAATCTCACTATGATATATAATTACAATGCACCTATATAAAAAATCTGCTTCCTTAAAATCTAATAAAAGTATATAATAATAATTACTGGAAACTTTGAAGGTGTTTGCCACTAGGAAGTAGAATTAGCAGATACTGAGGTAGAGATGCCAGAGGAACGCTTTTTAATCACCAGCTTTCTAGACTAATGCCTTAACTTCCTGTATAACTTTGATTAAAAAAATATTGTTTACAAACTGTAGAACATCATAAAACAAAGAGAAACTCTTCAATTGGGCTTGAAAGAAAAGGGAACCAAGCTATTCTCACACTTAATTGGATGCCAGACCAGAACTCTGTATCATCTTGAAAAGTCCTGTCCCTATCATATCCCGTAATGCAAATGAAACATAAAAAGAATCATAAATATTATTGGAAGTGTGACATAACCAAAAAGTAAAATTCTTATGCTTACAATTAGTATTCTGTCTGGAGAAAATAGTGCATACTACTTTTTAACCTGATGTGTATCTTTCTGGACATTAAGAGGAAGGGGTTGGAAAGTGCTTTCTCATTGCTATTAGTGGGTGAGGTGCCTCTGTGAAGTCTACAGAAAGATTTTTATGCCTCGCTTTTTCCAGAGCTCTACAAAGAAAAAGGAAAAGCTCCTTCACTGGTTACCTACTTAAAATCTTTTCATTTTCAAATCAAAAGAAGCTGCCAAAATGGTATTAATTTTTAACAAATAACTGTCTCCCTAATGCTCCCCTTGGATGAGTGAAGAGGGAGTCTAATTCCGAGCCCATTTAGTATCCTCCATTGTGTACACACCAGTCTCGCATTAGCTCATTAGTGCTCTCGGCAAGGGCTATCATTTTTAAATGATCAAAGTGTTTGTTTGGGGAGAAATCAGTCACATAGAGTAATGATTCCCAAGTTGTGATCCTGGGCATTTAGGGGAGAATCCTCTGTGGTTCATTTAGGAGATATTGTAAGGGAAATGTGGAGGCTGATAAAATACAGGACCTAGTGGGAAATTTTTGAAAATCAAGTGACAAAGAATGATCATTCTTTGATTTGGAGACAGGGATTTGAAATTAGTGGCAATTAAAAAATAATGAATGACTTAGATCATAGGATACAACCAGGTGCTGAACAAACCTAGGAATGATGATTTGAGTCATATGTTTAGAAAAATTCTTAAATAAGCAAATTTTGTAATACACTTTTGAAATGGAGACTATAGCTAAACCTTAAAAGAGAAAACGTAAACAGAATAATCTTTCAAAATACTATTTTTCATAGCACAAGAGGCAAAAATATATGTTCTTCATAAGTAGAGATGATTTAAATAGAGGTTCCTATACTTTAATCATAAACAAAGAAAATATGATTTTGTTCTCATTTCATCTTCTCAAATTTCTCTGGTAATTTGTGGCTTTAGCAGTGATTTGATTTTCCTCATCTGGCCACAATGAAAGACACACCCAGCTCAGCAGCAATAAAAAAGAAAAAGTAGAGAATTAATTTTGAAATGTTTGCCACAAGCTCAACTGAAGCCTTCCAGCAAAGTTCTTGAAGGAATGTAAGGAGTATTTATGAAGTATCTGGTAGGAGAGTTAGGCATCCCACCCCACCCCCTCAGTAAGCAGGACATGTTGCAAGCAGTTATGGAGGAGATAATTTGGGATCTGAGATTAAAGAAGGAAAGGAAGAAGATGAAGGTTGGCAGGACTTGGTGAAGGCATGGAGTTGAGGTTGGAAACATTTTAAACATATATTTCATAACTTTCTGGTAAATGCAGCATCGAATACTTTTTTTCTTTTCATGCCTTGAAATATCATTTAAAATTTCAGCTTAGAAGAAGCTGCTTCCACATGATTTATGAGGCCACTCTGATGATACTGACAAAGAATAAATAGATTTCCCACACCAGCAATTAATAATGGGAGGGAACAGATGCATGGCAATGGAAAAAAAAATGAGAAGGTGCAGTTCATTCTAACCATAAAACAAGGATATTTCTAGAGATTATCTCAACTTTCTTTTTGGATCCCTCAAACACACCTGAAGGGAAGCCACCTGAAATGTCAGCTGCTAGTATTGCAGTGATCACAGGGGCTGCATGACATTCCTAGAGGATATTGCAGAATCTTAGTGGTGACGTCACTTTTGTAAAAACTACCAAAGGATCATGAGCTGCCCCCACCCTGATCCAAGACTAACATCCAGTGAGAGAACCAAGAATTTGAAGTAAGAAAAAATGGAGGAAAAGTTCAAAGAACATGAACTTCAGTTTGTGTTAGTAGTTAAAACTGAAGGGGCAGTGAAAACTTCAAGAGGAATAAGGTAAATTCATTTATTTTTCCTTTCAGAGAAAGACTATATCCATTCATTTTATCCCAGTAATCAGAAAGACCATCAGAGTATTTGGTGTGTCACAGGGGATAAAAGTTAAGTTGAATATGAAAGTATTGATAAGAGTATCTTATTTGTTTAAATGGTTTCCTATATATTATCAATTTCATGCGAGCAGCAGCACTTTATAATATAAAGGAAGATGAGGAAATTGAGCTACAGTTCAATGAGTATTCTTGAATGATTTCTATGGACAGAACATTGGGCAAATACTGTGTAGGCTAGGCAGGATTACTATTATAATAAATAATATTTTTCTTAGCTACATTCAAAATGACATTTGATATACAAAATGTCAAGCCACCTACACAGGTATCGTTTATTTCTAAACTAAGGCTCAAGAATATTAAGTAACTAGATATTAGATAGCTACTTATGTAATTCCACAATGATATGCTATGTTTTCTTGAGACCAGGTGGAGTAGAACCTCTCTCTTTTTATTGGGCTGTTCTATCCCCAAACATCCAGCTACTGAAGTGATTGTGGATTTACAAAAAAATAAAATTAGTCCTGCTTTATTCAAATCAATGTCATCAGAGATAATGTCCAAGTGAGCTAGTTAGATGGCAACACAACTAAATCAGTTCATCCTGTTTGTTATCCCTCCATTGGCTATGCGGTGCTGTCCAATTTTTTTGAGGTCACTTTTATGCAGTAAGACTTTCAGTTGATGCTGAAGGCACTTGTCCTTCAGACTTTTGCCTCGACAAGAATCTTGCCTTCTCTATGGTGCATGCAACCCTTCACCCTGTCGAATGCTATTTTTTGCAATTCAGCTCACATGATAAACTTCAAAACATAAGCAAGCAGAGCAACAAGCTGCATCAGCGGCGGTGTCATTTCAGGTTACATGTTTTGGTCCTTTCTTCCTAAGACTGGGGCGGCTGGGAGGCTGACCTCCCCAGCTGAGTCAACTGCCATGGGCAATAGTCAAAGAAAAAGAATGAGCTGTGAAGAGCAAGGGCAATCACAGCACAGAAAATTCTGGTTTGCCTAATTCCACATTCCTGTCTTTTATTCTGCAGTGCCAACTTGGTGATTTCTAAAGACTGTCCTTTTATGTGGGTCCAACTTTAAACTTCAATTTAATGACAGTGTTTTTTTTTTTTTCCTTTGGTGCATTTTGCTTCCAGTAAACAAGTTTGCAACATAACGGCATTTCACCTTTGGTCTTATAAAAGAAAAAAAAAAAGACAAAGACAATCCAAAGAATGAAAGATCTCTGTACACTCAAGACACTCAGATGTTCTTTGATTGTGTTTGTTTGTTTGTTTTATAGGATGTTCTACCTCTGAGTTGCAACTCCAGTCCAATTTTATTTATTTTTGCAACAGGATCTTGCTAATTTGATAAGAGCCTTGCTAAATTGCTGAGCTGGACTCAAACCTGCGATTCTCCTGTCTCAGCTTCCCACATGCTGGAATTACAGGTGTGTGCCACCATATCTTGCTACACTCAGAGGTTCTTAAACAGAATTTTACATTGAGGGTTCCTTTTTCATCCTCAAACTGGAATTGCATGACCCTGTCAGTTGCTGTACACTTTTATTTACCCTCCGTGTGGTCTTCTTGCTTATCTGCACAGAAGGCAGACATTCCTTGCTTCTTAATGCAAGCTAACTTTGCATGCTGTAATGTTATTGATCTTATAGTCTAAGTTTCAAAACCAAGGCTGGCCAAAACAGGGATCCTTTTGTTTGTTTGTTTGTTTTCCTGGGATTCTTCTGGTTCAGCCTTTTCTTCTATAATTGACCATTCTGAGAAGATAAACCAGCTGTTTTCATCTTACCCACTTTATGGAGAAATTCTGTAGAGAAAAAAAAAGCCAGGGACTAAGGAGCATGGATAGAAGTTAGAACATTCTAAATTTAAATTATGTGACAAATTTTGTTTTTCAAGGTATCCATAACATCTATCACGTTAGGAAGTCCCATTCTCTTCCATTAAATCTGGCAAGCCTTTACCTACCATGAAAGTGATTCTATCAGACTACCAAAACCAGTACATTACAGGTGATGCAACTTTCATCTTGTACTCATGGAACACCAGCTCTTCACACCCAGTCCCTGTTCCTTGAAGGAGGCTGTGGAAACAGCTCCTTGCAGAAGGAGATAGAGCCACCCCAAACGCCAACCTTTTCCTGCTTCCGCTGAGCTTTCAAGGGACAATGGAGTCAACTTTCCAACCTGGTGGAGTAAATCCTCCAGGCCTAGGTGCATATATGCTTTTATCCATATATACATATATAAATACAAACACACTCATATGGCAGATTTGTAAGTTAAATATTTTGGAATGCTTTATTAATAGAAAACTAAATACATAATAGGGAAGCCAATACTATCTTCTTTTCTGGTTAAAGTAATTTAAAGTGGGATACTAGCTGGGAGTGGTGGTGCAGGCCCATAATTCCAGTACTTGGGAAGCTGAGATAGGAGGAGTGTAAGCTTAAGTTCAGCCTTAGCAACTTAGGGAGAACCTGATTCCAAATAAAAAATAAAAAGTGCTGGGGGTGTAACTCAGAGGTATAATGTCCCAGGGTTCAATCTCTAGTACCACAAAACATAACAAATTAAGAGACTGCATTTTAACCAAAAGAGACCTGACTAGGACAAGAGGATGTTTCTATTGGTTTCCTATTTTCTAATTGGCTTTCACTGCTTAATACTAAGTAACAAAAAAGACAAGAAAAGGGAGAGATTTTTTCCTGCTATGGTATAATAATTTTAACTAATTGCCTAAACCCAGATTTTATAGCATGATAACTAATTTATTACTAGCTTATCTTTTGCATATAAATATCAGTTCCATTTTTTACTAATGTGAAACATGTATCTTAAATTAACAAATTGACTAGATTTATTTTGCATGAGTATTTCCTTAATTTTTTTTAATTGCTACTAAAACTTGAGAAAAAAAAGATTATTGGTATAGGTGAATAATAGAAGAGTCTTATAGAATTGCCAATTTAGCATTTTTATCAATATATAATAATCTCTGTGAATCCTTACAACTGTGACAAAGGCATCCTGAAATATTTTGCTTAAGAAAATGTGATCATTATTGTCACATGACTAGTTGGTGATATAGAGAAATCTTTTTAGCTGGGTATGGTCACACACACATGTAATCCCAGTACTTGGGAGGCTGAGACAGGAGAAGTGCAGGTTTAAGGCCAGCCTTAGCAACTTAGGGAAACCCTCAGCAAATTACTGAGATCCTATTTCAAAATTAAAAATTAAAAAAAAAAGCAAAAAGGATCAGAGGTGTAGCTTAGAGGTAGAACACCCCTGGGTTCAATCTCCAATAACAACAACAAAATATTTTCAAGATCTAAGAGGTGATTTGTTTTCAAGCCTGTTAGTGGAATAACTCCCTCATCATTTATCAACTTTAGAATATATATCTCTGGACAGAAATATGTATTTTATGATATTACTTTCCTTCAGTTATTAGTCATATCCTATTGTATTATCATTATACTATCTTTTTCAAATGTATAACTTCTATTCTGGAGATACCCTGAAAATATTGCTCTGATTTCTTAGTTCAAGGAAGAAGCCTTCAGAGTGAAATAGTTATGGTGGCTTCTAAAGACTGCTTTCAAAAGTATCATTCACTTTAAGATCTGCGGATGAGAATAAAAGTGGAGGGTGTCCTCGCTACTTTTCTTTACTATGCAGACCCGTGTTCCATATTGTGGAGACACAACAGCCCCCATTGCTCAGGCGGGGCCTCCTAAAGGAAGGAACACCAATGAAGGCAGATCATTATCACAGGAATCTCTGCCAACCACAAGGTATTAAAAGGCTCTCAGGCCATTTTCCATCCTAGCCTTTTCTCTCCAGTCTTTCCTCCCTGAATATTGGCCAATTACTTCCTTCAATTATTTCCTGTCCCTAAACTTACCATTTGATCTGTGATAGTCCTTAACTTACTATGTGGTTAATGCACTCTCAAATTAGCCTTCTGTGGATATTTTAATAGCACTGAGCATTGTGAAGACTTGTGCTCTTCCTCGTTTCTTCCACTCAGGTCAGACTAGAAGCTTCCCAAGGCCTCCATTATTGGTTCAGGAGGCCTTGAGATGCATTAAAGAACTAAAGATTAAAAAAAAAGAATCAGGGTTGGTATTTTTTAACCTGCTGTGGCTTTATGGGGGTCATCACTAGAGAATGTCCACTTGGAAGTTTTGCATCTGCAGATTCCTAGGGAAAATTCATACCCTACCAGATGAAGTCATTACATTTTGGATATGTAAAGTCTCTGTGGTATTGTTACTTTTTTAGCAGGGGAATGAATAATGGTAATATATCTACTTAATACCTAAAGAGATTTTGTCCCACTTGATCAATTACCAAAAATATTGTTAGTATTTTTCTAGGATACATTGTATTTGTATAAGGACTTCATTATAAATTCATTATTTTCATTTTTCCAGGAGGAGATGGGAAATGAAAGAGCCATCAAATACTTCATTGTCCCTGCAGACATGGGGAGACTACACTGATTAATCTGTACCAATTTTTTAACAAATAAATCAAATAGGCACTCTAAAGTTCTACATAATTTATATCATTTCACCTGGATTAACAATTCACCTCAGTTTGTATAGAAAGGCAGCAAAAACACTGAAAAAAATAGAATATTAAAAATAACTTATACTTAGTAAGCAAATAAAGTAGCTGGGCCTGGTGGTACACATTTGTAATCATAATATTTGGGAGGCTGAGACAGGAGGATTGAAATTTTGAGGCTAATCTGGGCAAGTTACTGGGATCCTGTTTCAAAATAAAACATAAAGTAGGGTTGAGGGTCTAGCTTAGAAATAGAATGCTGCTGGGTTCAATCCTCAGTGCCACAAAGTCAAAACAAAACAGAGTTAAGTAGGAATAAACATATTTGAAAAACAAACAAAAATGAAAAAAAAAAGTTATGGAAAAATATGTTGCCATGTTTCTTTTTTAAATTAAAGCCTCAGTGTTTGCCAATTATGGATGGGAGAGGTGTTGGAATGTAGTGCTCTCAAAGGCAATGATCAAAGTCTTTTCATTCAGCTTTTTCTGTGACTATTAAGCTGCTCATTTGGTGGAGGTGATCATTAGTATCCTAATGTGAAACAAAAGCTTCGGGACAAGAACTTCTGTTTGAAGATCAATATGAGAGATATCGTTTCAGTTATAGCCTTAATAATTGTAGCCATAGGGAGCCTGGCAGAGCCAGTTTTATGAATTAATATAATATAGAATCCACCAGGTACAAACGGAGAGTACAAATAAAGGAGAATTGCTAGCAGTGAGTACGCTGGGAATATTTGTGTGAGAGGGAATTACTTGATGAATGCGGCATTGACTCAGAGTGGGCATTGGTACAGTTGCCACAAACACTCCTTCCAATAAGAGAATGCATTTTTGAGGGCCAAATTGGGGAGGGAATTCAACCAAGGAGAATGAAACTGGAAAAGACCTCTTGAAAAGCGATTAATTTTATACATTCCATTATCTTATAATGTTCCTTGTGGGATTTTTTTGTCTTTAAGTGGGTTAAATGAAACATACGGTTGACATTTTCATATGATTTGCTGCTGAGGTACAATAGTCTTCTTGGACAGAAGTTACAAACATCTTGGTCTAGAGACCGTTATCAATCTACCAAAGAAATAATACACCATTAACCTTTTCCGATTAACAGAGCTTATCATTTTATCCTAGGGCAAACTGTAAATGAAAAATAAAGTTCAAAAATATGCACTCAATTTACTCAAGATAAAATTAGAGGGTTTTTTGTTTTGTTTTGTGGACTATCTTTATTATCTGAGTGCCGTTTATTTCTTTATCTTTACCTTGATGTTTGCCCTTTGATTCTATCTTTGAACATTTATTTTGCATGTTGAAGCCAGTTATCATTTTCCAGACATTTTGACTTTTTCTTATTCCTTCTGATGTTGCAATGAGAGATTGCCTGTCTTGAACCAGAATTAATATCTTTTGTGGGGAAGTTAAAAGTATAAAATAAATTTTGAGTTTTCCTCTACTAGGAGAGGAAAAATAACATTTCAAACACTGAACAATCCCAAATATTGCTTAGATTCTTATCAAAGCAAGTGTGCAAATGTACATGGATAAATATTATGTTTATCTTCGTGCATACATTGATATGATTAAAAGTTAAATCTAAAATACTTACACATAAAATAAACAACATTTTTTTTATTATATTCTTAGGTGATATATACCAACAATTACATCCACTTATTTTCCTTTACTTCAAATACCTGTAAAGTGGCATACCTTCAAGGAAATTAAATGTATGGGTACCTCAGTGATCTATATACTAATTTTAATTTTTTCAGGTACCCCTTCTTTCTTGAAGTTCATGGATATCAACTGATGGTTTTTTGGCTCATGTTCCCCTTTTCAGTCACCACTCCAACTTCTTTGCAGGCTTACCAGGAAAGTTTAAACTCTCTTCATTATATTTTGTTCCAATGGAATCTTGGCTATTTCTGAGACATTAAATACCATCTGTTGGTGTGTGACATCAAAAGTATATCTCCAAGGTATATTTATTCTATTGATGTAGGATAGAAGAAATAAGTACGTAGAAAGGAGATAGGCATGAAGGAAAAGTAAAATGTAACTTTAATTTAAGAACCTGGAGCCTTTACTCCCCAAACCTGTTCTCTTTCCCTAGGCTTGACTCTCCCAAATTTCTTGGAAATCTGTAGATCTTAGACTTAACTAAAAGAAAATATAATTGTTAATTGTTAACAAGACAGATATGATATTTTGAGAAATCTATAATTTAGGACACTCCCCAGCTTATCTGTCACTCAAATAATGAAGACTTCAACCAGCCTGAGGCCCCTAAGGTTGACCAGACCACCAGACCACCATAAACTCCCTCAGGGACTACTGGACTGAGATGATCTTCATATCTCCTGAAGCCCACCCCTTACAAAAGTCCCTATAAAAAAAGAAAGAGTCCTGCACTCCCCCAGGATTCCCAAGATGCCTTCCTTATCTGCATTCTTTCTTGAATGTGTATTTCTTCCCTTTTCCCCAAACAAATCTTTGTCCATGTCTCTGAAATTCTTTTCCTTCCTGTTAGCCAAGGTCTCTGCTGATCCTGAGTTGCTGAGTTGAGCAATGGACTTGATACCCCAACACTCTGAGCTCCCATGTCATACAGCGCATTGTCCCTTTGACACCTTCACATTCATCAATACTAAAATCTCAAAACAGATCACTTGACATCTTCATAGACACTGTTGTGTATCTGCTTTCTTCCTTTTGACGTCTAAAAGCCCTCCTACTTCCTTTCCACTTAAATCCCATCCTTCTTCAAATCTTTTCAGTTCTATGTTCAAAATATGCTTTATTTCATCTATCTCCACTTAACCAATCTAGCACAGACTACCATAATTTATTGGGTAGAGAATAAGACCAATTCCTCAGTAGTGTCCTCTGTAGTATCCTGTCCTAACCTGTTCTTCCCCTAACAGAGAGACTTATCTGCCTAAACTCCTACAATGACCTCTAATTCCATATCAAATAATAAAATCTAAACCTCTACAGTGGACTACAAAGCTTTGTATGATCTAATGAATATTTCTATTCCCACTTTAGTCTTAATTCACTTTTTTTGTCCTTTACCTCTGATATTTTGATCCTTCCTTCCTTCGTTTCTTCCTTCCTCCCTTCCTGTGTGTGTGTGTGTGTGTGTGTGTGATACTGGGGAGGGAACTCAGAAGTATTCTACCTCTGGGGTATAGCTCCAGCCCTATTTTATTTTTATTTGGAAATAGGGTCTCCCTAAGTTCCTGAGATCCTTACTAAGTTGCTGAGGCTAGCTTCAAACCTGTGATAGTCCTGTCTCAGCCTTCCAAGTACTGAAATTATAGGTGCACACCACCATGCCACACTCTACCTCTTATCTTTTATTAGCCCTTATCTCTAGCTGATATTATTTTATTTGCAGAAGCTAAGTATCCTGATTAAAATTCACATCTTCTAGTTTTCCTTTAAGCTAAATATGAATGTGAGATTTTGAACATCAAGGTATAAGTAAAACTCTCTAAATGGGCCTTCCACGGAAGCTATTGAAACAAGGGCATGTTCAGCTTGCAATGCCTCTGCCCTTGTTTTCTCTTCTTTCCTGACTGGAATTTGGCTGAAATACTAAAGGTAAAGCAGCCATCTGCTGGCCACAAGAAGGGAAGCAATAGGAAATAAACTATATCCTAAAGACAGTGAATGGGAAGAGAGAAGTTACCTGCGTCTTTGGTAATTTGTTTATTCAAACACTGCAATTGATGGGGAGATATCCACCTCCAGAATATTGTCCCAACACACACACACACACACACACACACACACACACACACACACACCTTACTTAATCTACTGTGTCTACCTTCCTTCTTCATGGAGCCAAACACTTCTTTAATGGTTACAATTGGCATGTTACTATTTCTGAACTGAATTTATTATCCAGATGGATAGCTCAATTCCTTTCCTGGAATTAGGTATAGCTCGAGGCAGTTTTATTAGCACTATTGTTTACTAAACTTTTAAATTCCCAGGTTTACTTTTTTCAATAGCTACAAATGGGGTCGTCTCCAAATTTCCCTGCCTTATATATACATAATTAGTCTATTACATCAGAGAGTAATTAATATATATAAAAGTTATATGTACTATATTTATGAGACTATTTAGGTATATATAAAATATTAAATCCTCAGTCTTCCCTTTGACTGTTGTTCTCTGTAACTTCAGTTCCATCTTTAGCAATATACCCATTGATACTATAATTCCCAGGATGCCTTATTCTCTTTCTAGTCCTGTTCTATTCCTATCATATTGTTTTGTATGGGTTCTAGTCTCTGAATGGTTATAAAACCATGGGTGCAGAAAGAAGAGCAAGAGAATTCTGGCAGTTTCAGAAAGCAGCACTTGTGACATAGAGGGATGTTCATCTAGTTTTGGATTGGCTTTTACAATATAGTCTCTGAACCAAAAGACAGTCACTAGAAGAGATGGAATTCCCATTTTGGCCTCACTTTACACAAAAGTGATTTCACTGTTCAGGAGGTGAAACAGAGATTAGCTCTAGCTATCGTCCTCCTTAATTTAGTTCCTTTACCAGTATCCTCAGATTCTAATCTAGGTATCTCTGTTGCTCTTCTTTCTTTGCTCCCTCTGCTTCTTCAAAGATGTTTTGTTCAAAAATTAGAAAACTAGAATTAATTAGGAGTTATTAGCTGCATAACATTTTATACCTTTCAAAATATTTTAAAATAAAGTAGCATCATATACTATTTTTGCCAAATTTCTGTTAAGGTTACGTATAATGTTGTTTAACAGAGTTTTTACTTCAATAGGGGATTTATAATATGAAAATATAAAAAGTTGAATAACCAATGTTGTTAGTAAGTTTTCAAAGTTACACTAAAGCTATGCATAATGGATAGTTATATAATTAACAAATGAAAAGCCGGGCGTGGTGGCGCACACTTGTAATCCCAGCATTCTGGAGGCTGAGACCAGAGGATCTGGGTTCGCGGCCAGCCTCAGCTACCTAGTGAGGCACTCCGCAACTTAGTGAGACTCGGTTTCAAAATAAAGAATAAAAAATAGGGCTGGGGGTATAGCTTGGAGGTAGAATGCCCGTGAGTTCAATCCCCAGTACTGCAAAAAAAAAAAAAAAAAAAAAAAAAAAACAAAAAAAAAATGAATATTTGCTATAGAAGTTTAGACGAGGGAAGGTGAGACAATGAAAACTTTGAGGAGGAGGTAGAATTTTAATTGGTTGTTTAAAGTTGAATAGAGTTTTAATAGGTATGAAAAAGAATATACATGTGATTCCTACTCATGCTCTGGGTCTCAGAACTTAAGAGTCTATAACACAGAGCGTGGCTCAGAATTCCCAAACTATGGGCTTTGCTTTCAGACATCCTTGGAGTTGTACTCAGTTCATTTGTTTGTTCATGCAGTAACAAATAAAGTTTCTGTTTTAGCAGTCAGAATAGTGTCAAATATATGAGACTTTCAGATGAGTATGAAAATGCCAGTTAGCTGCAGAACTATCAATATTAAAGGAACTAATGCATACGATAACTCTGTAGGTAATGGATATTTTTATATTCATCTTAAATGTGGATAGGAAAGCCCAAAGTCATCAAGGAATGTGCTCTGCATAACACAATGAGCATGTGGAAGGGCCAGGATTTGCCTCCAGGTCTGCCCAACACTAGTTCAAGTTCATAACCTCCAGACTCCTATTTTCTGCTATGCAATAGCAAAGCACTTTGATGATAAACATCAGGGTTATTTGCCCTAGAGGAAGATTTACACATTGCTTTGCATAATCTACAAATAGTTATAATCCTGCCTAGAAAAAAAAGTGTTACTGGTCAAAATACCAAGCACGTACTATACTCACGATTAATAAATAAGGACTTTACTATCTCTTTATGTCACTGGCCACTGACAGTTCTGATTGAACCTAGAGGGGCTACTTCAGGGACAGATACTTGCCACATCCTTCCAGCTGACTCTTTGATTTGTCATTGGCGATTTGTGTGCCATGGGCACACTAATTACTGTCTCTGAGAATCAGCAAAGAGTAAAGTTTCCCAAAGTTTCTTGTATGTAAATAACTACTCTATTATATGAAAGAAATCTTCCTTTCTAATTGGAAAGCATAACCCTAACTAAGAGCAGCAACTTGGAAAAAGAATACTCAAAGAGGAGCAGGTCTTGCGATTATCTGAATGATAGCACAGTTTCTTCTTATCCTCAGTGGCCATGCACAAGATGGAATAGAAAAACTAAAGCCAGCATTGCCAACTCAGATGCCCACTGCAAAACAATACCCATTGACCAGGCTGGTAAACTGCTGTGAATTTGGGGGCACTTGCCCATCTAGGTGGGGCAGCAGCTACTTAATTTCAGCAGGCTATTATGGGTTCTTTGGGAAGCAAATCTCATAATGCCAGAATTTCTGATTCTTTTTCTTGAGTTGTCACAAATATAAATTTTCACGCAAAAGCTCACAGTGTTAAAATGTCAGCTCAATTAAAAAGGAAAAAGTCTGCATAGGCCAAATAAAATATGTCTTTAGGTTGAGTTCAGTATGCCAGTTTTAAGTCTAAAAATTCTGAGAGGCCTTTGATCTTTCTTCCTGAGGAGTATTTTCTTCCTCCTGTACACTGTGCTGACTCCATAAAAGCTTGCCTTTGTTAAAACAGATGCTCCAGAAAAAGAAAATTTTATTATGAGAAACTGAGTTGAGACTGTATTTTTAGAGTTCTTGTGTGTGTGTGTGTGTTCCTCGTTTTTATGGGATATTAAATATCATTGGAAAATGAAATAAAAATTCTAACAAAATTTAGAACTCTTCAAATTAAGTTTAATTAGTAAAAAATGTAAAGTAAATGATAAGTAATTAGATGACTAGTCAAATCTAAATTGATTTAAATTTTTTGTATACTATTGTGAATTGTTAGCATAATTTCTCACTTTTTAAGGGCCTGGTGTGAGTTTTCTATAAAGTTTGGAATTATGTTGCTTCACTCAAGTACCAAGTAGCATCTCATCAATTTTTCAGAGATCCTTAACAAAACTCACAAAAGCTAAATCACAGAAAACCCAGAATAAACAGAATATTTATAACTTGGAGATAAGAGAACACAATTTTCAGAGATAACCATAGTGATTTTTTGGTGTTGTTTAAAAGGCAGCAAGATGTTTGTTAATTTATAATAACATAAGAGTCTAAAATTGAAACCAAATGAGAAAAATCTGAATAAGAAAATTCATCTTTAGCTACATAAGAAAGACTGTTTTTACACTATCAGTGAAATGTGGTAGAGACTACATTTCCAAATTTATGACTAACAACTGTCATCGTCTGAGTTTCCAAATATGTAACTAACAATTGTCATCTTCTGAATTGCCACATTGTACCCTCATCCTGAACAGCCAGTCAATGAAATGGCTTTTAGATGATCAATTCAAAGTACTTCAGGGCTAGCCAGATAACATAACCTACAAGAAGACATCATAACTCCAACCACAGTCTTTCTCACTCAAAATTTTAAAACAATATTCTGGGTGAATAAAACAGTATCTGTGAGAAAACTGGGGCAGTGAAGCAGTACCTTTTTGTGTCCCCTACTTTAGATCATTAGCCTCAAAATAGAATATGAACTGTAGATACTAAGTCAATATTGACCTTGGTGGGAAAAGGTTCTTAAACAGGTCTATGAAGCTTAGGTAAAAGAATTCTTTTATTGTTATATTGCTATAGTTTTTTTTATAACTAACAATATAAAAATTAAAACTAGTATGTAAATATAAAAAAACAAGGTTTTGATGGTTTTCTCTATTTGTACTTTAGTGATCTTTCGAAGAACTGATTTTCCAAAGCAGATTTTAACTAAACAGTCAGCCACAAGATGGGAGACATGGAGCAGGAAATGGCAACTCAGATTTAGAGTCAAAAGGTTAGAAATAATATTCTCTCTCTCTCTCTCTCTCTCTCTCTCTCTCTCTCTCTCTCTCTCTCTCTCCAGGTTTATTTGGGAAAGTAGAAACACAATTCAGGGTGAATGCATGCCGTCTGGAGGTAGACATATTTTGGGGTAAAGCAAGAAATACATATTCCCAGGAGAATGCACCCTTCTAGAGAGAGTGGGAGAAGGAGAGGGAGAGGCAAAGGAAGAGGGAGAGGGAGAAGGAGAGGGAGAGGGGGAGAGAGAGAGGGAGAAAGAGAAAGAGAAAGAGAAAGAGAGAGAGAGAGAGAAGCGAGAGAGAGATCCATTGGTCTGGGTTAGGAATAGTTCTCTTGTATGCATCCTTGTCCATTCTCATAGCAAAACTGCTGCCCAATTATCCACATATGAGAGAAATAGGAGTTATGAGGTCTCAATAGTTCCTACTTTGTGTATGATGAAGTAATCAGTAAGATCTAAAAAGTACCCTGCGGAGCTGTTAACTAGAGCTGTTAACTGATTGATTATTTTATTATTATTATTTTTATTTATTTCTTTTTTGCTGTACTGGGGATTGAACTCAGGGGCATTCTACCTCTGAGCTACACCTCCAGTCCTATTCTTTATTCTTTATTTTGAAGCAGGGTCTCACTAAGTTTTGGAGTGCCTCACTAAGTAGCTGAGGCTGGCCGCGAACCTGAATCCTCCTGTCTCAGCCTCCCACGTACTGGGATTACAAGCTCCCACCACCATTCCTAGCCTGACTGGTTAATTTTAATATCTGTTTGTTGCTATATTTTGGCCCAAGCATATCTAAGCAATTTGAATAAATTACCTTTGAAAGAGTTCTTTTCCATCCTGTTCTTTCTTTTTTCCCATCTGGATAGAGTAGTCTCCAGATAGACCATGTTATCAAATGAGTCTATGTACTCTGACTGTTCCTTCATGGCTAATGTTAATTATCTTTGTTTTAGTGTAAATACACATTAGTATCATTACCCATATGGTAATGTGCTTTTGTTTTTGTTTTTTTTGTGGGACTGGGGACTGAACCCAGGGAGATTCTACCCATGAACTCCAACTCCAACTCATTTTATGCTTTCATTTGAAACAGGGTCTTGGTAAGTTACCATGTTGGGCTAAACCTGTGATCTTCATCAGTAACATGTTTTAAGGATTGTGATGGCATGCTCCTCTCATGTAAATATGAGTAACACTAATGGTAGGGGCTGCTCTGATAGCTTATAAATTAAATCAGGTACAAGTCATGATCACTCCAGAAAATTCCATAAAGCAATAATCAGTCAAATTTCAAAGCAAAGATAAAAGTCATGAACTTGATGAAATTTGGAATGTTCTGTAAGTGTCTAAGTTAGGACTGTGCTTGGTTGTTACCTTGAAATAGAAAAGTTGCAGACATCAAGTAAACGTACTAATACTTATTTTATGCATAAATATATTATTTCAACTTCAATTAATTTTATCATTAATTTGATAAAGTCTAAGGAATGGAATAAAGAATGGACAATAAATGAAAGAGGCACTGCAAATTCAACTAGATAAGCACACTAGTTAGCTTGCTTGACTTGTTACCAAAGAAATAACTTCAAAAACTTGTGTATATCCCGGGAGACAAAACATAGAAATATGTCAAATTGTGCAAAAGAAGGCTTAAAGTAGGTTAAAATCAGGTGGGATTCTCAGGTTCAATGGGAAAAAAAATACACAGCTTGTCATTTGAAATTTTCAACCCAGAAAAGTGTACCCTACAGAAAGTGAAAAAACAAAACAAAACAGGAAGATCTCTTATTTCACAGATCATTTTTGAGCATGGGGTACAATATGTGTGACAAAATGCATCTATGTGATGCTAATACTGCTATTGAGAGTGAAGAGGTGGTAGTGGCAGGAACAATGATCATGTATAGGAAATGCAGGCTGGGCCTAAGCTAATAGAGGGTTAGATCTCATTAACATCCAAGAGGACAGTTTTTGTTTTGTGTCCCCAGCTTTCAAAACAGTCTCTTGACATAGTAACTGCCAACACTTGTCTGTTGAATTAGTAAATGAATGGACAGATGAATGTAAGGATTGAAATAGTAAACCTGTTCTCCTACTTTCCATTTTGGGGACTCTGGGAGAAACATACTGTGGGGTGGGATCCAGGTAGTGACCCCTCCACCACTAGGAAATTACTCATGCAGGAACCTCAGGGTACACAATTACTGTGCTGTTTGCTAGGATCTATAAACTAGTACAAGGTGCAAGGGTGAAAATAGCAGCAAGGCTACCTTAAATATAGGACTTTATTACACAATATGTGTGTAGTTATAGACATAGATAAGAATTTTAAGGATGTTTTTGCTAATTTTCATGACAAGAAAGAAGAGATTCTTTCTTTCTCTCTTTCATATCAAAAGCATGGAGGTTAAAGATAGCACATCTAGGAATGTAAATTTCTTCCCTGTCTATTTGATCATGTGCTATTGGCATTAATACTGTCAATAATTCATGGTAAAAGAGGAAGTTGCCATGAAAGGTTACCCATTGTCAGGCTGTGATCAATAGGTAAGACCACAGCGTGTGATGTATTGTCAAGTACCAGCCAGATTCACTTTCTCCTGGACTGTAAAAACAGTGATAACTACACTCAGTTTGTCTAACCTGAGCTCAGCATATTTGTTCATTAACCTTTCACTGTTGATTAAAGAATATGCCTTGGATACCTTTTCTTTAAGTACAGAATATCAGCTCTGGCTATTTAATTTGTGTCATCTGGCAGTGGGCCTCTAGGTTTTGCTCCTCGTTTTGATGTTAGAGTTTATATTGGAGCAAACAAAACTGTCACTTTGTTTTCCTGTCTTCCTATATTGGGTCACTTTGTGCTACATGATATGATCTAAGACAACTCAATGCAAGGAGACACATGTCCCTTCTCATTGGAAATACGAAGACTGTAGCTTTCTTTTACCCTGTGGGAAAGAAAGCAGGTCAGGTGTCCAAAAGTAGTGGAGGAAAGTTTGGTGTCATCATTATTCCTCTTCCTCCACAGAGATAATATAAGAGCATACGGCAAGAACAGCTCTGGTTTCCACATATAGAGAACACATAAAAGAGAATAGCACTTTGATCATTTATGTTTAGGGTACAGGGGAAGGGCACTTACATAAAAACAAAACTACCATTTATGAACACTTTCAAACAGAATCTTAATCTAATAATAGCTTGGTATCTTGGAGAAAAAAAGTTCACTTTTTGCAATCACCACCTAAGGGATAAATGAAAATAAAACATTTTTAGCCATTCGACTCCTTTGATTTAAGAAATAAAAGAGGCACCTGATTCATTTCTTTTAAATTTTTAGAGTTCCTGTATGATTCTAAAATTTTTACATATTTACACACTCAAATTTTATTTGTTTCATTTTGTGTTATTTTTAAAACTTCACCCAAATACTTATATGTAGAATAATTTGGGTATACACTGATGAGAAGCCTGTGACAACCAGTATAATTTTATTCAATAGTTTTTGCAAAGGAAAAATACATCAGATAGAATGGTGAGGATAATGACCACCAGGAAAAAAAAGTTCTGGTAATACAGTGCAATGTAATAACTTATAACAATGGCAAGGAAGTGGAGGTATAAGAGGAGAAAGAATAATATTAACTCTGAATTTCCTTTTTTTTTTTTTCATCTTTCTCCAAAGACTTTGTCCTTGTTTTTTGAGTATGCAGATTTTTAACCTCAGTGCATTTCCTAATCCTGCTTGACAGATGACAACCATGCATGCTCTTACAACACAAATCCCCTATCTCTTCCCCCAAAAAACTTATTGTCAGTGTATTGGAAGTGAATGGGAATCATAAGAATCTATCACCTCAAAGGAGAATCATCAGAGCCTGCATATAAAGAAGGCTGTAGCCCTTCCATGAGAGTGCCACATCACTGTACATTTCTAATTAGTTGCCACATGCATTAATGTACAAAATAAGTCCTTTGCCTTCCATATGACTGTTTGGAGATGGTTCTGCTTATCAGTTTTTAATATGCTCTTTGAAAACCGACACGTATTTACCCACATCTCTTTAGGAACACAGGGATTCAAAAGCTGGATAAAATACTTTCATGCTTCCCAACACAAACCTGAGAGGGTAATTAAACAGATGGTAACAATAAAACGAATCTGAACACATCAGGGATTGAAGTCCCTTATTAAAAGCCTTATACACTGAAAGGAGGGAAAGGGAAAAAAATACAAATAAGAAAAAGCAGAACTCTGGGGAAGTATTTTGAAAGCCAACACCTTTAAGTCTGCTTTGATCTCAGAAACAGAGGCTAGTCAACCATTTAGGGATGGGTTTCCTATTACCTAGCAGAGGACACCTGAGATTCACCTCACACTCCGAAGAGGGGGAATGCAAAGTCATCTTGTGGCTTTCAAGGAATACAACTGCTCCTGGGGATTGCTTTTAGAGTATAAAACTTAGACACACAATTGTTAATCCACCCCTCACCCTGGGTATACACCCTTCCCCAAATATCAAATCTTCCTAAATCAGAGGACTTTTCTCTTGCTAAAGGCCCAAACCTAGGTATTAAAGATTTCTGTGATGACATTGGCATTCTAAGTATTTTCTACCTCATTCTTGAAATAGCATGATCTCCTATTCTATTCTTGAAATAGAATTCTTATTTCTCAAATCTTGGCATTTTCAATGTGTCCTAAGATAAATCAACCAAAGACTCTTAAGGAACTTTTGATATTTCAAAATGTAAATGTATGCATGTGGCTATTTTTCTTGCAATATAAAAATAAGTTCAAACAGATATATCATATACATATACACATACATCTCTATATATCTCTATGTATCTATATATACATGCATATATATATATGTATAACACATATATGTATATGTGTGTGTGTGTGTACAGACATAGAAATATACATGGATGTACAAACACTGTGCACATACCCAGAGACTCTACTATATATGCAAGAAATGATATAGTTAATGTGGAGGGTTGCAAAAATATTTTGCCATCCTGCATGCAAAGTGGCTATTGTGCTCTCATATAGGGTACTTACAAGCTGGGGACTAATTGAATCAGCATTTGCTCTCCTATTTCTCAACGTGCCTCACTCGGCAAGGTCTTGGCATTCCATTTATGAGAAACAGTCAGCATCAGAAAAACAATGACTTAGCTTAACTAAATGCTACCAAACCAATGTATTTTAGATCAATCAAGCTCATAATGATAATCCATTAAAAGTCATTTTTGAAAGTGGAGACAAGCATTGAAATTGGAAAAAGTGCAAGGTATAGACTACCCTATATCAAATTGCAGATGCCATTCTCTAGGTTGCAGTTTACCTATTGTGGGTATACATCGCCTTCTAATACACTCCACTTTTAATTTTTAGATGTTGCTACTTGATAAGGAATAAAACAAGGCATACATCTCCTGATACCTAAAACCACACATTTCACTTTGGTTCATCTGTCCCTAGACTCCCTGAATAATATGGACTACGGTTCCCAAGTTATTTTGAGGGTGGAGAGTATCATATGAATTAAATAAGAGACATTGCAAATAATTTAGTGGAAAAGCAGAGTTGCTGCCACTCAGAGTATTAGGTAACCTCTTTTAATTAGAATGTACACTTTCAGATTACTGATTATGAACATCAGGGGACTCGAGATTTTGATTCATCAGTAATTCTCCTTTATGTCTACACTAAGATGTTAAAAATGAGACCTCTGGCTCTCTCCATGTTTCAGTCTTTACACACTGGTGCAAAGCTCTTTTACCTGTAATCTCTAGTACTGCTCTGCCCCCTTGTGCTGCTACAGTGAACTCAACAGAGAACAGTGTCTTCCTCTTTGTACGTGAACTACAGAAAAACCTCACTGTCACTTCTCACTTTTCTGGCAAGTTCAAGGTCAGTGTCTAGTTATTTTCAGCTCATCTCTTCTTGATCCATGCAGAGAAATGACAAGGTAACGTGATTCGGGGTCAGCTGTATTACAGGAACCGTTACATAAACGGAGAAAGTGAAAATCAATCCTAGCTGACAGTGACTTGGGGATAATCAGCGCTCACTGGATGCCTCTGTCAGCTCGCCTGCATCAAACACCGTGTGACTTCTGTCAGGTCTTTTTAACAAAACTATATTCTCACTTTCAGCAACCTAAATAAATATCTCACTGAAGCTGGATTTTTTTTAGATCATTCTAACCTTCTAGATTTGTAAAATTCTGCCAATATTTTCTTGAAAAATCTCAGGGATGATAGCTATTATCCCACAGTTAGTTACTGACCTGAGATTGAGGTATTGCTGTAAAATCTGCCACTCTGAGTGATGGATGCAAACTTCCTACTGACTGCTGCTTCCTTAGAATTGAACTCAGCACCACAGCCCAAAGCATCCTCAGCTCTAACCCTCCCTCCTTCTTCAGTCACTCGATCAATCATTTCTTGTTGGGGTTTCGGGTTTCTTCTTCCTTTTTATTTATTCATTGTTATTTTACTTTTTATCTCTGTGTTTTTGGCTAGAACATTTTGCCCTAAGGCAGAGTAGGAAAGAGTGTGTTTAACAGGATGGTCCACGTTAGTGACATTCCTGTGGACAGCACCTGATATGTCAGTTTGGGGAAGGAGCTACTTTATCCCACCCACCTTGAGCTCGCTTGAAACCATGAGGCATCCAGCACTCCACTGAAGTACAATTTACCATAATATTAGTTGTCAGTAAATTCAAAGACGGAACTCCTAAAGCTATAAAATGGATTAGAAGCAATTTAAAAAAGAATTAACAAACTATAGTAAGAGTGTACTGTCAACAAACAAATGCTCCATCATAGGACTGTAATTTGGAATTTTAATTACCCCTCTGCTCTGTAACAAAACAATGTCTGAACTGGCAGCGATTTGAATCTCTCACAGGTCATTGAGCATTCTAGTTAATTACTCTATGAATAGCCTGTTTTTCTCCCCTCTGGAAACACGTTTCTAATGGCAGTCAAGGTCTGACAAATGTGTCATCTACATAATTAGCTAGGAAGCAACACAAAACATTAAACATGCTTTGTGCCGACAACTATCAAAACATTTCATTTGTTGTCAATTATTCATTACTTTGTAGGTTCTGAAGGGGTTGTTATTATGGAAATAAGTCCAGATGCTAACAAGGTTAGAGTTTTGGATTCAAATTAGTAATCAGAGGACTAACTTTTAAAAAAATGTATCTCATGTACATTCACCGCCATGTTCAATCAGTAGGAGATTATAAACAAATTTAACTCTGCTCAAGTTAAAATGGAAACTGCAGAGCAACATGCATGAACCGAAAAGCCCTTGCTCATTCTTTGAAGTATGAATTCTACAGTGTCATCATCACAAACTCCTGAAATCTTTTGCATGGCCCATGTGCACTTGGTCAATAAAGATTTTCACAGCAAAAGATGGTGTGGGGTGGAAATTTCTGGTGGATTTTGAATCTTCTCCTCCCCTGGGGCATATTGTGCAAAAGTCAAAATTCTAATTAGAAAACTTTTTGATCTGCTCCTCAGCATGACTGTAGACTACACTAGCCTAGTTACCTTAGTTAACCTTTGAATTTCATGTTTGTTTGTTGTTATTGTTTTTGTTGTTTCTGAAATCTTGTTCCTTTTATTATTTTAATGTTGTAGATAAAGATAAATGTTGTCTTGAAAGCAGCACTCCTAATGGATATAGGGGATATAAAATGATTTCTCAACAGAATTGACCTCTCAGTGGCAAAGAAAATTGCAGTGGAAGACACATTATTGTGTAGTCGTATCAGAGGTTTGGATCTATGGAGAGTCTCACTCCACTGTCCTCCAGCTTTTCCTTATAAACCAAAATGGCTTACAAATGTCATCTACAATAGTCCAATAAAGATTAGGAACAAAACACAGTCTTTACAATGATGAGATAAGAAAGATTTAACTGCAGAATGCATCGTCTAAGAAGAGTTCATAGGCTTGTTCTCAAATCAGAAAAATAGAATTCAAATTATATTTGTGTGTGTCTAGAATTTAATTGAGATGATCAGCTTATTTTCTACATAATGTTTGATCAGATGCCTATATTACACAGCTAGATAAAAAGAAGAGAAAGAAAACAAATTCTATCAGGGAAATCAACAAGACTCGTTATCTACAGGGTGTGTAAAATATGTCAGGAAATAATTTTACCCTGAGCACTGAGAATGCCCAGTTTAAAAAAAAAAAAAAAAAAGATCAGCCACTCACTAAAAGAAAATAATTGTCTGTATCTATATTTTTCAAAGCAAAAAGGCAGTCACATCTTACACTAAATAGGACACATTAAAATAAGCTTTAATAATCTTTATGCAGAAGAAAACTAATCCATTTTCAGATCATACGATCCACAGCAATAAAAGGAAATCATCAAACTAAAAACAATTTTAGAAATGGCTGCAGACTCTCATTTAATTAACATGCAACAGATCATATATTTATGAGGAAGTCAAAATATTTAGGAAGCCTATAATCCTGTAAGCCTTAATGTGGTATAAAAACAACAAATAAATGCAAAGTGTTACTGTTACACATGCCTGCCTGATCAATGGTTTTCACATATTGATCTATAAATGGAGTTGACAGTCTGTGTTGGCTGCACATTTTCCAAGCAGTGCTATTTTTGCACAAAACCAATACGGGCAATTACCTTTGTTTGAGATGCCAAGTCTTATCAATTCAATGTGATTTAGTGTCATTTTAATTAAATATCAGGATCCACTTCAGGACAATTTATACAAACAAAGCCTCGAACCTCACCATAAGCTTGACTTGAAGTAAACATGGACAAGCCCTGCAATCTCATAATATTTCTCAAAAACCCTGCTAAACAGACGGCTTATATTTTTAGTAGCAATTTCTATGTCTGCCTTTTTGGCTAGCCACAACTTTGGCAAGTATCCTATAATCACAGAAGTAAGAAACAAAAGGAAATTGTTTCCTCTTTTTCCTGATAATACATTAAGAAGAGAAATGAACACAGTCTGTTAATGGAAGCAAGAGGAGTCTCTCATATATTAACATTTAGGCATGTCTTGACCCAAGTCTTTATCTGAACACCAATGAAAAGATATTTTTCTGTTCACGATGGCCATGAATGAAGGAATGCCCTTCTGTAGGTTTGCAAGATGGAAACAGTGAATATTCATACATGCTGCTGCTTAAGACACCAAGATTACATGCCAAAATTGCTCCTGCCTGCAAATCCTGTCTGCAGTTTCCTTTCCGATTTGGGCTACTTCAACTCTTCATTGATATCTATCCTACACTGTCTTGTAGACTGGACTATGCCTCTTACAAATAACATCAAATCACGTTAAACCTTCTGCATTAGCTATTTGCTGGATTGCACATTCACCTTTGTAGCCCTTAAACAGGCACACTTCACGTGCCCCATTGACTTGCAGTCAGCTGTCTGCTTTTCTGGTTAGCACATTCTGGTAAATAAGCCCTTTTCCTCTAAGAGGCCTCACTCTGGAGCTCAGGATGGGACAACAAATCACTGAAACCAGAGAGCTTCTTCCCCCTTGAATGCAGCTCTCTAGATCTCGCTTATGGATAGGCAATTTTCTTGCAAACCACATCTCTATACTCTGAACTGCCCATCTCTCCAACATTCCCCAGGTAGCAAAGTAATCTCTTTGAATTTTGAAAGGGCATTGATTCTATTAACCACATAAAAATGATTATCTGGTGTTTAAGGAAAATGATGCACACTACCAATAAAATACTAAGTGAACATTGATACCTGATTTACTGAAATGCTTCCCTGCAACATAGAGGACATCAATATTTCTAAATTAATAAGTACATTCATCTGTGTTTATACAGCTTAGGCATGAGTAAATGCTTATATTGGCATTTCAAAATACTCTTCCATTTAAGGTACTTAGAGGCTTTCATGATGTATATAGGATAATATTATATTGTGTTCAAAGTACAGTCATGTTAAATATTTTTACAAATTATATAAAATAATTGAAGAAAAATAAAAGAGAACTTAGGAAGTAATAAGAAAACAATATAATGAAATCGTTCCTAGAGGCTTTAAAAATCATTTTTGTAATAAATTAAATGACCATGAATGTAAATAGGGTTCTCATGGTATGGTATAGTCCAGTCAGTGCATCGAAGGGTTGCATAATTGTTATGCAAGTGAACAAGTATTAGATATAAGATACTTATTAAATAGGATTCATAATGTATGCATGGTTTCTAAGCACCCAATTTTTCCTGTAGAAATTATATGCATCTCTCTTACAACAAACTGTGCTTCTTAGGAACACGTGCACACATTTTTAGAATACATCTCTTCCCACTTCTCCTAAATTCAAAATCTCTCCCTTGACCTCACCCCATCACCCAACTTCTGAAAAATCAAGTTCTTAGTTTAGCTTGAGCAGATAACTTTAACAGGCTTGTTTGAATAAATATGCCAAAATACTTTACATTCTGTCAGTATCTAGTCAGAAAATTGTGCATGGAAAAAGAGATGAAAAGAACTGAGACAGAAAGAAAATTAGTGCCATGGCAAGCTTTCAATACAGTATCTCTGAGCCAAGTTTTCTCGGTGAAATGACATATCCTCACTAAAATACCCCTTTTATATAATTATGCACTGAGCACACATAACCAAAAGTAACTTTTATTTTTGTTCCTTATCGAGGAATACATATTGCCCAGGCTAAGAATGCGGAAACAAAAGCTGGGATAATTATAGCTAATTTAACTTTGGAAAACTCTTATTCTCCAGCAGTCCAGCATACAACCCCCCAAACTAAAGTTATGTAACAAGGTAATATCAACAATGAGAAACTGCATGATAAAATCCTGCCCAAAAGTGAAAAATGCTAATTTTGTCTCATTTAGCAGCTGGATACAGAAATGCTCATTAGTTTTAAGAGGGTTAATCCTTTTAACTTTTGCATATTGATATGCCAATTATGCCTAATTGTACAAGAGGCATCAGTCAAGGTAATAGTGCATAAACACATGAAAGTTATTAAGTACATCCCAACATGTAATAAAGTAGGTGTTAATTGGTAGCTGAGTTCTGCGGGCTATTGAGGTGGATAATTCATTGAGAGATGGATCACTTGTAATTTCTCTCCATAATTCCTTTTGCAGTCTCACGCTGTGATGTTTTCATGCTTGTCAAAAACAACTGCGGCATAGTGCCTTTTGTTAAACACAGCCAATAAAATATGTTAGGCATCATTAAATATACTTAACTTTTAAACTTTTTCAAAGGTACCGTTCTCACTGATAAAACATATAGAGACTCCAATAATTTACTCTAACCACTGTCTCAAGTTCATACTTAGGGAACACTTTAGCCGCTTTAAAAGTGAAGTCAACTAACATGTTGTGCCTCCCAGCAGACACTTCATTGCGGCAGTGAGTAAAGGAAAATGCTTTTCTCATTAGTTACCTTATCTAAGGGTATATTTCTCACTCCTCCAACATAATCCCTGGCTTCCTCATGCTTACTATGTCTAAGACACCTGAGAAAAGAATAATTAAATTCATGTATCTCTCCAGCTCTCAAGATTGTTGTGGATTAATTTTGCACTTGAAATTCAAGTGAAAAAGGAGGAATAAATATAATCTGTAACATGCTACTCAGCAAGTTTATCCCATTTAATAACTCAGTTAGGGAGCTGAATATTTCATAGGCCCCTACGATATTAACAGAACACTCAATTAATAGCTCACATGTTTCTGCAGGGTGACTGGGACTCACAGTCTGTCCCCAGCTAACCTATTTCTCGTTCTTGCTCTCACTGTGAGAAACAAAATAGATCTGGGGTCCAAAAGAGTGGCTAACATTGCATAAATAATTTTGTAACATCCTATGGCCTCAGCTGCAAGTTACCACCATTATGGAAGAAAATTAACCAGAGGAGACTCATCGCAATCAGTGGGTTTAGTGGCTCAGGATGCGTGCAGGGCCAGGGACACAATTGGCAGTAGAGTTCATCTCTAACTATTTTATTTTGAATCTTCCTAATGACACATTATAGAGACAAAATGGCTTCCTCTCCAAACCTTAAATAGCCACACCATTTCAATCGTTTGAGCCCATCCCAAGTCAAATCGTAATTTCCACTATCATATATTATTGGGAGATGTTTAAGGAAGAGATTTTCACATTTTTTTTTAGATTTTTTTTTTCTCAGTTCATTCTTAGCTAATTTTAGCCTCTGGCTTTTCAAAGTGATGTACTGTATTTGGAAGTACAAACACCACATGCTAGCATACCCTCATTATTTTTATGACACTGAAGCATGATAGTAGAGGCCCTTAAAATGAGTCAAAGGTGCTCTTCAGCCTAGCTCCAAATCTACTTTATCACCCTGGATTAAACCCAGCTCTTCTCTTGCAACTGGGGATATTATTATGACTATAAGTAGGCAAGAAAAAATACATTGCAAAAACAGTTTTCTCATGCACATTTGAAAAACAAATAAAAGAAAGCTAATTAGCTTTTTTATAAAAAAAAAATTCTGTACAACAAGGGAACTTGGGGTATTTGGAATATCTGACTTACAGGTTCAGTGATCTTTCCAACGTCAGTGAGGATCATGGATTTACTTTGGCTCAGCCTGTCATGGTGGCTGTTGGCATTTTTGATTCTCATTTGCACAGCTCCTGTGCCTTGGTGGGTGGAATTCGTTGTTTCTGCAGAAGTATCTGAATTTGTAGATTTCTGCATATTCCAATATTATTCTGATAAAATATAAAGCATTATTTTAAATAAATACTTTTCAATGAAAAACTCTTTATGGGTGCATTATTTATTAATCATTTGAATATTGAGATTTATAAAGAAATCTTCACCTCTCTAAGTAGTGAATAAGAAGGTACTTTGTCGTTATTTTATCAATTGGGACCTTTATAGATAGTACTATACATGACAGAGGACTCCAGAAATTCATAGGGGACACACCCACATTCTATGTAATTTCCAATTCTTTTGAGAAACTCCTTATAGTAATATAGTATAGTTTTTCTTATATAGTAATGATGGTGCTAACTAGTCACCATTAGGATATACATATACATTTTTTCATTCACCACTTTATTGATCTGTTGTTCACTTTATCTGTGCATTTCCACCAGCAGTATGTTGTTGTTGAATCAAAAGCTATATGAATCAGGTCAAATGTAAGGGAGTAGAACTGGTGTTGGAGCAAAACAAAAAGTTCCCATAGCCTCCATCTTCATTCACAATATCCACAGGGCAAAATTAAAATCCCTCTGTGCACTGACACCTGCCAGCTGAACTAGGTTTGTTAGCTTAGTGGGGCATAATATTTATGAAGAATATGAAGAGTTTATATACACACACGAACATGTACATGCATGCATGTACATATATGCATAAAATAAAAGGAGTCCTATTGAGGCCAGGAAATGCAGTGTGAGCACACTTTAAAGGAGCAACAGTAAGGGAAAAAATAATTTGGAAAAAGAAAGCGAAGAGAACTAAACTGTTCAGCACTGGAAGAACTTCAGCTGGTTCCTCATGCCCATGATCCTCTTCAACTGCCTTCCCCTAAAGTCCCTCACTTAAAACACATATCACTAAAACAGAGCATTTGTACTGCAAGCACATTTTCAGAATTGCTGGGAACAGACTTACTTCTTTCCTGATTCTTATCTGATTTGAATCTGATATGTAGAAACCTGGCATACTGGGCACTGAGCATATATGCATATCACTGGACAAAATAATAACTAGTCAGGTATAGAAGTCAACATAAACCAAAAAAAATTACATACTTTATGTTCGTTGGATGGACAATGGAGCTAGAGTCATTGTAATGGTCAAGCTAGGTAGAAACTAGAATTAATAGAAAATATTTTAGTAGAGGGAATGTACTACCCATAATTAATACCAATCAAGAAATTGAATGACAATGTAGAAAAATAAGTTAGCATTTATTATTTACCATAGGCAAAATGATGTGCTCAATAGTGACACTGGCAGAAAGATATGTAAAAGCATTTACCTTATTCCTAAAATGCAACCAAAAGGACATGTTCTATTTATACTCAGGGAAAATAATAATCAGTAAAAAGGAACAGACTTGTGATGCTTACAACCACATGGTCAATTGCAAACTCCTTCTAATGAGTGAATGAAACCAGTCCAAAGGAGAGGGCAGAAAAGGAAGAATACTACTTATGCTGTATATTGCTAACATGGTGTTCTAAAAAATGCAATCTAACACATGACATAAAGTTGACCAGTGATTGATCAGGAAGAGAGTGAATGCAAGGAAATAGTACCCTAAATACAAGGAAAATTTTGAGAGTGGTAGATATATTTGTTATTGATTTCACGCTTATATTAAAAGAAAACAGAGCCGGGCATGGTGTCGCACGCTTGTAATCCCAGCATTCGGGAGGCTGAGACCGGAGGATCCAGGTTCTCGGCCAGTCTCAGCTACCTAGTGAGGCACTCCACAACTTAGTGAGACTCGGTTTCAAAATAAAGAATAAAAAATAGGGCTGAAGGTATAGCTCGGAGGTAGAATGCCTCTGAGTTCAATCCCCAGTACCGCAAAAAATAAATAAATAAATAAATAAATAAATAAATAAATAAATAAATAAAATAAAACAAATGACACACTTTCAATGCTTGTACTTTGCGGTACTTCACAAAGTTGCAATTCACAAAGTTGTTTACAGGGAAATTGTTTTAGAGATCCCTTAATCGTTTCATTTTTCTTATTTTCACTTTTATGTGTCTACATGAATTATCAGTTAGCTATCTAACTGATAGTAAAGGAGCTCTTTCAGTAAGTATGAAGTAAAGTTTTAAGGTAATATAAAAAGGGAAATTTCATCTCTTTTTTAGAAAAAGTGAGATTGTCTTCTAATTGCATTCAAGTTTTGATTTTCCACACTCAACAGACTCAAAGCTAACTGTGGTGTGCTTGTATTCCTAGGGAACTCTGACTGATGCCACTATATTCTTCTAGTCAAGAGCATCAAGACACAATATTTACATAGAACAGACATGTGTCATTTATAGGACATGTTGCTTCCTCTGCATCTGCACAAATTTTAGCATCAAACAAAAATTTGCATTCTTGTATTGATTTTATAATCAACCTGTAATTTGCCTGGTGATGTGTTACTGTCAAAAGTCAGGAATACATACAAAGTCTCTTATCTGGGTTTCCTAGCTTTGTTCTCTCAGGACAGGCTGCAGAGAACATTTTCAAGATCTGTCTTCTTCAGAACTTTTTGTCAGGCTGCTCTCTCTCTCCACCAGTGTTAATACTATTTCTCTTATCCTCCTCATTCTTTCACTCTTCCAGTCATTACTTTTCCATCTGACCCAATTCTCACATTTTGTTGGTATCCCACTGCACTCTGCTTGTTATTTTTACTCAGCTTCTCATGTACAACACTAGTCTCCCCTTATCTGCAGGGAGATGGTCAAGATCTCCAGTGGATGCCCAAAATTGTGGATAGTACTGGACCCTATGCATTTTCCTGTATGTACACATACCTATGATAAGGGCAGCTTATAAGTTAGGCTTACTAAGAAATTATAATTACAGTTATATACTCTAATGAACATTATGTAAATGTGATTTCTCTCAGAATTTCTTATTGTACTATTCTCACCTTTCTCTTGATGATGTGACAGGAGAAAATGCCCACTTGATGTGATGAAGTGAGGTGAATGACGTATGTGTTGTGACATAGAGTTAGGCTATTACATAATGCTTACTTGAACCCAAGCACTCTGATGTTACACGGGGGATCTGATAACTGAGATAGCTGCTAAGCAACTGATGGATAGGTAGTGTATACAGGGAAGATACACTGACTGGCGGATGAGTCCCATTGTGGGAAAAACTGAGTGGAGTAGCATGAGATTCCATCATGCTCTCGAACAGTACACAATTTAAAATTTAAGAATTACTTTTAAAGCCGGGTGTGGTGGCGCACGTTTGTAATCCCAGCATTCGGGAGGCTGAAACCAGAGGATCCGGGTTCGCGGCCAGCCTCAGCTACCTAGTGAGGCACTCCACAACTTAGTGAGACTCGGTTTCAAAATAAAGAATAAAAAAATAGGGCTGGGGGTATAGCTCGGAGGTAGAATGCCCCTGAGTTCAATCCCCAGTACCGCAAAAAAAAAAAGAATTACTTTTATCTGAAATATTCAACTTAATATTTTCAGACTGTACTTGAAATGTGGGTAACTGAAACCACAGAAAGGAAAACCAGGGATATGGAGGAACTATTGTACTTTGCTTTAAATGTTATTTACTTGATACTACTCCAGAATTGTCAAATATTTGGGTGTTTCTAATTTTTTGTGTGGTGCTGGATATTGAACCTAGGGGCATTCTTCCTTCGAGCTATACCCCCAGCCTTATTTTATTTTTTATATGGAAACAGTATGTCACTAAGTTGCTGAGAGCCTTGCTGAATTGTTGAGGTTGGATTTGAATGTGTGATCCTCTTGTCTCAGCTCCCAAGTACTGGGATTACAGGTGTGTGCCACCATACCTGGCTGGGGGCTTCTAATTTTATAGAGTACCATATTGCTCTGCAGAGAATGCAGACAAATGACATAAATCCTCCTCTTAGCATATTCTGTAAGTAGCAGGTACCATCTTAGAGATTGGAAATCATTTTTTTTTTTTTTTTTTTTTACCAAGTGCCCTTGAATTTACTCAGAACAAAGCTCACTAAGTGCTTTGTGAGTGTATGTCACTATCACTGTGATTTACATTATGATATGAGACTACAATGCACCAATAAAAGTATAGTAAAATAAATTAATTCCCTAGGGAAAAAAGAAGACTGTATCCAGGTAGGGAGAGAAATAATGGCATCAAACTCAGGTGGAACTGATAGGTGGAGAGAAGATCTTCAAAAGAGGATGAGATCGTGCTAGAGCTAGGTCAGGGAGGGCTGGGCATTTCAAGCAAAGGGCGAGGCAAGGCAGAGGAATGTAAATGCCTATGAAAGTATAGATGAGACATCAAAATGTGTTTTGAAGCCAGGCATGATTATGCACACCTATAATCCCAGTACTTGGGAGGCAGAGACAGAGCCTCAGCAACTTAGTGAGACTCTGCAACCTAGAAAGACCCCATTTCAAACCAAAATAAATAACATAAAATAAAAAGAAAAGAAAAGATCTGAGGGTGTATCTCGGAGGCAGAACACACCTGCGTTCAAGCCCCAGTATCTCACACACACACACACACACACACACACACACACACACACTCACACACACAGTGTTATGAAGGAAAAATAAGGTAAGAATGAAATTCAAAGAAAAAAGAAATGATGGATTTTGTGGAGAAAGTGGCTTTTGACTTTTGTGTGGGTATATCTGGTCCCCTTGCTTGCCTCTCTACTGGCTGAAGGACTGATTGAGAATGCCATCCCTCTTACCCAACATGTGTGATAAGGGACTGGCATTCTAGACTCACAGAGGAGAAAAGGTAGGAAAAGGGTTTTCCTTGTAATACACAAATGCCTTGTTTGGGTACATTGAGGGAGAAGTAGGAATTTACTGCAGGAAAGAAGAGGTGCAGGAGGGTAGAGAGAAGACAGAGGAGGAAGGCCTTCCGATAGAACTGGAAGAAAAGCTCCACAAGTGGCTGTGATACTTGTGACTACTGTTCTGTGGATGATTTAATCTCACTCATCCTGCTAGGAACCTCTCCCACCAAGCTGATAGGGCTGTTCTGGGCCACACTTTCATGTTGTATTTGAATTCTACATGGAGCCTTTTCTTTACCCTCTTCCAACTTCTCACTTTCCCCTTGCCTTCACTATAACACTATCTTTTCCTCTACCAGGCACCAGATGATTCTTTCCATATATTGGCTATCAAAGATCCTGTAGCTACCTTCAGTTGTGTGTCATCCATCTACAGAGATAAATTTTCAATCACACATTCTTCCTTACCTATCTTACCTATACCCTTAAAAAATACCTATCTTATCAGTGACTCGATTAGGTCTACTCATCCTGATTTGGCACATTAACCCAATGCTATCAGAGATTAGCCATTTTTCCCCTTAACTCTCAAGGAAACATTTACCTGAATCATGAACTGGAAACTCTTCTGGCTATGTAGGAGAAATATCTAGAAGTAGAAGTGTTGATCAGTCTACTCTATTTGTGCCCTTAAGTAATTGTGAGCAGAGGCAGCATTAGGAATGAAGATTGGATATTAGTCTTGTATTGTAGAAAATGTCATGCCCAGGACTGCTGGAAGTGATTGCCCTGATATAATGGTCTCATTTTATTTTGTTTTTACAGGAGATATTTCTAGGGAAACAGACTCCATTGCAAAACCTGCTCAATCTTGTCTCAAAAGAAATTATCAGCTGGGCATGGTGGCACACACTTGTAATCCCAGCATTTGGGAGGCTGAGACTGGAGGATCTGGGTTCACAGCCAGCCTCAGCTACCTAGTGAGGCCCTCCACAACTTAGTGAGGCCCTGTTTCAAAATAAAGAGTAAAAAATAGGGCTAGGGGTATAGCTTGGAGGTAGAATACCCCTGAGTTCAATTCCCAGTACCGCAAAAAAAAATAATAATAATAATAAAGAAAGAAAGAAATGATCACATCCAGCGTCCATCCTGACTTGTTTCCAGCACCTAAGTGGTGCTGTGCTGCTAGGTATATCTGTATCAATTTTAGGGTGTTCCCAAAAGGGCAAGAAAAACTCCAATTTTGTGAGTCTTTCTGTGTTCCAAAGATTTTCACAGGAATTTTAAAGCATATTCTTCTGTTCCACCCATGTTTTCATTCTTCATTGATCCTCAATTTTCTAGATTTAGTGGATTGTAAAATAATATTTGTATATTCTCATCTCTATGTAAGTTGGTAAAATTAGGCATACTGTTAACTACAAATTGTATCCACTTTAGATGTTATTTGATTTACATGCCTGTTAAGTATTAACCCTCACTGTTCCTAGCATATATCACTCACTCATCAGCATCATTATTGTTCTTAGTAAATATAATTTTTAAAAAACCATTGATGCTTTCTGTGTTTATATTCTTAAAAGGAGAACTCAGAGTATTGCTGGATGACTAATGAAAACATTGAAGAACTGGTTTATTTTGCATGTGTCTAATATATACACTGATTTTATAAAACACTCCAAAAAAAAAAAAAAATCCCCGTGTTGGAAATTGAAATGTAAATCACTTAAGCCTGGCTTCACTATTTCTCTAGACTTCCTGATTTTATATGTACTAAGAGAAGAGCAAGAATAGCTTCTGATATTGCACTAGTTCCACTTTCAATCCTGTTTGAAAAACAGGAAGCAATGATGATAAGGCACTTCAGAAGAGTCACACACATTTTGGCTCTGCTTAACAGACTTGGTTCAGCAGTGTTCTGGGCTCGATTTCCCCCCTCACACTGCAAATACACAAATAGGAGTGAACATGATATTTCACCTAATCATAAATTTCATAGCTGCTCTGCCAATTATTTGTTGCACTCTGTTAATTACACTAAGGCTCAGCAGCTTGCCCTTTTGAGTTTGAAAGTCTATTTTTGACATCTCTTTCACATAAGCAACATTAATAGTAAAAGTATAATAAGAAATTTTTGAGCTAGGAAAAAACGAAGAGGCAGAATGGTATAATTTCCAGAGTGTAGAAGAGAGAAAATTGAGGCTTAAAGATGCTGAGCTTCTTCCCTAAGCTGCCACAGGCTGCTGAAAGTAATCCCAAGACAATACTCAGGACCTGCATTCCCAAACATTCTTGGTTTTTTTGTTTTTTTTTTTTTTTTTATAGACTCCAAATTCAAGTGGAAACTGTATATGAATAAACGAGGAAACAAAAATTCCTATGAAATTTTGGCAGAGATCAGGCAGATAAAATGATCACAGTGCAGCCCTACTAGGTATATGTCATGGTAGTCTTTCTATTTAATCTCTTATAAATGTTCCTGTGCTTTCTGCTTGTGTGTCTGAATGATACTGGGGACTGAAACCAGAGGTGTTCTACCACTCAGCTACATCCTTATCATTTTGTATTTTTTAAAATTTTGATACAGGGTCTGGCGAAATTGCTGAGGCTGACTTCAAACCTTCCATCCTTCTCTTCAGCCTTCCAAGTACTGGGGTTACCAGGTGTGCACCAATGCTCCTGGATATTCTTGAACTTTTTGGCAAGATGATAGAGAGTTAATAAATGATTATTAAATACATAAATGTAAAAAAAAATGAGACTGGTCAATGACAGTGTATATAACCTACAAAAAATTACCAGTTGAAATATGTAGTCGACTAAGTTTATTTCTTATTTAAGAAATGAATGTGATGGCATGCACCTGTAGCCACAATATTGGGAGGCTCAGACAGGAGGATCAGAAGATTGAGGACAGCCTGAGTTACTTAACAAGACCATCTGCAACTTAAGTGAAACCCTGTTTCAAAATAAAAAAATTAAAAGGACTAGTGTGTACCTCAGAGGTAGAAAGCCCTGGTTCAATCACCAATAGAAAAAAAAAAATGAACCACTAACCCTGTATAGTATTTTTAATCGACAATGGAGTATGGAGATTTCACAATAATTTAGAGGCAGAAAGAAATGGTGCCTCACATACCTTAGGAGGACAACATTAAAATATTCTTGGAGGTTCTTAGAAATTTGTAAAAATGTAAAGCATATCATATTTCCATTTTAGAATAACCTTATGTTTCCTTCTCATTACAAAAAAAATGAATACATTTTCTCTCAGAATTGAGGAGAGTTTTCTTAAATAATTGTCTCCCCTGAGATTTGGTTTCCTTAGGTGCTTGGTATTTTTAACACAGCTAGAAGGATTTTCTTGCAGGACACAGGTTACCACTGAGGGTTTTGTGAGAAAAACTATCTTACTGGCAAGCATTGATAGTATCTCCAGAGAATTCCTCATTTATGAGAACTCGCCTGGGTTTTCACTGTGTGCCAAGTGAGCTGAATGGTTACCCCTGCCCCCAGAACCAAGGTTCTCTCCCTAAACACACAGGAAACCTCTGTGCAATGTGATACTGTTCCTGTCTCTTGAGTGTGTGGACAGAGCTGTTTCTCCAAGTGGCTAAGAGCTCGTGGCAACTTCATAGACAAACATTATTTCTCAAAGAAATTCATTTTAATCCCCTGGAAAGATCTTATGTTGATCTGTGGCGGAGCAAAGTCTGTTTGTTCCCCTGTGGAAATGACTTGTGGCTGTGGTAGCTTCAATAATGTGTGGCACAACCTCCGTGTCACGCTTTCCTGACAGGTCAGTAATTAACTTGCATTGCAATTGTTTGCCGTCTCCACCACAGCAGCCATTTACCAAAATAACATTTTAATTTCAGTTTCCTTCCAGCCCGCTCTCCTTTTCTTTTTCTCCCTGTGGCTTCTACATCTCTATTAAGTCTAATTTCCCCAGACCACTTCCATAAGCTGAGAGAGTGCAATAAAACCCAGTTTCAAAAATGTCAACTATAATGAGAAAGGAAGATCACAGTAAAGGAATTTGACCATAGCCACCCCACTGGGTAACATTGTCTTTGACTGGGCAGGTGTTATATATAGGAGATGTGGTAATAAGGTTTTGCATTTATTTAACTTGTATCAGGAAAACTGAGGGAGACACTGCATTTGCTGATAAAGTCTGGCAAGTCAGCTGCATGGATAAATTGTAATATGATTGTTGTCATTGCACATGGGCATCTAAATGGAGAAAGACAAGCAGATGATATTTTGAAAGCAGCATAAGTCCCTGACACATTTGTGTGGAAAGCAGCCTTGATCTTTAGCTCTTGGTGTCCTGTAGCCACCCTCCCTCGATTCCCTTGGAACTTTAGCCTTTTAAACTCCATCCTACTGGGAGCAAAAAGACTGATTTTACACTTCAAATATTTATGGAGCCTCTATCCTGAGAAATAGACTTACTAGATTCCACAGGCTCTACAAAAATCATCAAGAATCCTGCCATAGAGTGAGGCACATGCAGGTTCACCTGCCAGGGAGACTGAATTACTGCAATGGGAAAGGGGGGGCAGCACAAAATGAAGGTGGTGTTAGGACTAGATGAGATGTTGCAAAATAACTAGAATTCCACCAGATAGAGAAGGAATATCAAGAGCAGTGCAGGCTGAGACCCCAGATTCAAGGAAAACAGGACTGAATATCCATATGGAATGACACCCGAACCTCTGGCTAGGTGGGAAAACTAAAGAATGATAGTTGACTGGGGATGGATTAAAAGAATCTTGCTACTCCTATTAAGGGACTTGGATTTCTTTTATGACAAATCTGAAGAAATTTGATGACTTCGTTTAGGGAATTACCCCCTTTCAAAAGATTTAGTGAAAACATATCCACAAGAATGGATCCCCAAACACTGGGACTGCAAAATGAGTATTAACTTTCCCATGGGAGGCTTCTAAAAGAAATTTAGGCCAGAATAAATATCACTGCATTGATTTTTAAATGCCATTCTTGTAACCACAGCATCCTGTGATATGAAAAAATGTTCTGGAATTTGGGAAATCTCACTTTAAACATGCAGGTATACATTTATTCCTTCTAGTCACCTGCCGCATGAAGAGGAAGGTAAAAACACAACAGGAGTGACAAAAGAAAGTATAAAGATAAAAGGCACAGTGGTGCAATTACATTTAGTTAAAAAGGTAGAGGAAGCCGGGCGTGGTGTTGCACGCTTGTAATCCCAGCATTTGGGAGGCTGAAATTGGAGGATCCTGGTTCTCGGCCAGCCTCAGCTACCTAGTGAGGCACTCCACAACTTAGTGAGACTCGGTTTCAAAATAAAGAATAAAAAATAGGGTTGGGGGTATAGCTCTAGCTGGAAGGTAGAATGCCCCTGAGTTCAATCCCCAGTACCACACACACACAAAAAAAAAAGGTAGAGGAAAAGTAAAGTTAAGGTTAGTGAGACTGCTTCTGAATTTCCTTCTGATGATTGGGCAGGTAGGAAAACACTGGGAAGCAAAAAGGAACAAAATGCCTGTGTCCTTGGGATTACGTTTAGGGAGCATGAGAAATGTTATAAAAGGGCAATCTCCTTAGAGTCAGAGAACTATAAGGGCATAAGTAATGCAATCTTCTCTGATTTCTCTGTCAGTTTTGACCTAATCTACCAAGAAGTGCTGAGTCATTTTCTGCCTTTTGGATACAAGTATCACTTAAGGAAAAGCAGGGTGACTATCTTAGGGTGCTAATGATAAAATGTCACTTAAGGAGAAATATCAGCTGTAAAACTAGTTGCTCAGTAGCTAGAGTATTAGAAAACATTGGCAAAACAGATACCCCTGGGGCAGACCTGATTCTCTGATGTGTTGGAAGGCTATCTGTGTAAAAAGTACATTTTAACCTGCCATTGTTTCATTTTCCTAGAATTTCTTGTTCTATGGTGATTTTTCTTTCTAAATAGCTTGGCTCAGAGGCAAAGTATTTTTATCAAGCAGATTAAATCTAATCATCCATTGGCTGCAGCTATAGTAAGTTACTATCTCTATTTTGCCCTTCCCAGAGTTCAAATATGGGGAAGTTGCATATTGCATAATTAGTGCATGACAGTAATTAACAATATTCAGTAATTCACAGTAGTCAAATATGGATGGCATTTGTTTCATTTAACAAAATTTGTTGTTGTATTTATTACTTTTCCCCTAATGCTGATTTCTCCAAACTGAACTGATTGAGTTGGATTTAATGCCAAAAGGGCCTGTCTGGGATGAAACAGTAGTGCAACTGTATATTGTTGTGAAGGACAATAACTAAATCATTAAAATAAAAAAATTCAGAATATCTATTTCAATATATGTAAAAGTAAGCTCTCTCTTGATTATTTACAAGTTAAATATATATATATATATATATATATATATATATATATATATATATATATATATATGAGTACTGAGGAGTGAATACAAGGATTACCTCTGAGCTATACCCCAAGTCCTTCCTTCCTTCCTTCCTTCCTTCCTTCCTTCCTTCCTTCCTTCCTTCCTTCCTTCCTTCCTTTCTTCCTCTCTTTAAAATTTGAAACAACATTTTGCTAAATTGCTGAGGGTATTGCTAAGTTGCTGAGGCAAGCCTTGAATTTGTGATCCTCCTGTCTCAGCCTCCCAAGTGCTGAGATTACTGGTGTGTGCCACTGCCCCCAGATGTAAAATACATACATACATACATACATAAATATTTTGAGGATTTTACTTTTTACTTAATGCTTTTAAGATCTAAATCCTCTAAATATATACCTGCATTACTTTTTAAAGTATATTTTAAATAGCTTGTATGTGGGTGTGTTTGCATGTGTGTATGCCTGTTTGTGTATAAATATCCATTAATTGTTACAAACTGAACCCACTCATGTAATCACAGCCAAACCAAGAAACAGCACTATCTGGACTCCAGCATCCCCTAAGATCTTGGTTTCAGTCCCTGTGACATCACCCCACCAAGAATAACCATTATTCTGCCTTCTTAGTTTTGCCTATATATGGACTTTACATAAACTGAAACCTCAAGCAGTTACTTTTTCTTGCTAGATTTATTGCCCTCAAATTTTTATTTGCATAGATGATTACTATTTAGCATTTTCTTGTGGACTGCCTGTGCAAGACTTTTGCTTGTTTTCTTATTAGGTTATCTCTTCTTTACTTACTAGTTATTTTGAATTGTATATGTATTCTAGATGGAGGTTATTTTTAATATATATGTTACAATAATTATTTTTCCCTCTGTGGGTTGCTTTTTCATTGTCTTAATGGTATCTTTTTATAAATAGAAGTTATTAATTTAATATTTTCTAACGTATAATTCATTTCTTTTTATGTTTAGTGATTTTATTTTTCTTAAGAAATTCCTGCCTAATCAGGTATGGGTTTGGAATCCCAGTACTTTGGAGGCCAAGACAGGAGGATCTCAGGTTCAAGGCTAGTCTCAGAAACAAGCAAGACCTTGATAAATAATAAAAAAAAAAAGAATTGGGGGAGTAGCTCAATGGTAGTGGGTACCTGGGTTCAATCACCTGTACCATGCAAGATGAAAGAAGGAAGGAAGGAAGGAAGGACAGATGCTTGCCAAACTCAAAGTTATAAAGACATATTGCCATACTTTTGTCTTTTTTTTTTTTTTTTTTTGCGGTACTGGGGATTGAACTCAGTGGCATTCTACCTCCAAGCTATGCCCCCAGCCCTATTTTTTATTCTTTATTTTGAAACAGGGTCTCACTAAGTTGCGGAGTGCCTCATTAAGTAGCTGAGGATGGCCATGAACCCGGATCCTCCAGTCTCAGCCTCCCAAATGCTGGGATTACAAGGGTACACCACCATGCCTGGCTCATACTTTTCTCTTAATGATTGCTATTTCTACTTTTATTTCTAGAAGTGTGATTCAATTATAAGTAATTTTGTGTTTGGTATGAGGTAAGGACAACTTTCTTTCCATATGAATAATTTACACATATATTTTTTTAAGTATGAAGGACCTGTCATACTTCATGTTTCATCAAGTTAAGAAAGGACCAGGAATTGGCTTTCCTTAAGTGCCGTCACTGGATATTTCTCCTTGCCACAAGTGGTAACAAGAGGTGCAATTTGAAAAGTACTTTTAGTGTCCAATAATTATATAGACCCGTGGTCACAGTCAGGATAAACATTCACAACAAGGGATTGAAAAGGAAGTTGAAAAGGAAGAGTTATCTAATAGGTGGGCAGAATAGGTGGTAATCTAGGAGGGACAATAGTGAGAAACTCAAATTTTTAGTATGCTATGTACTAGGAGTTTACTGTTGTGTGGCAGAGTTCTTAATACTGGGTATTTGTTCAGGTCCAGCTCAGTTACCTACAAATGAGACCAAGCAATGGAAAGGTCAGACCTCAATCTTAGCAAGTCAATGAGGCAATGAACTACCAGGTTACCAAGGGAGGAAGTTGTGGTCAGAGACAAAGAAAATGCCCAGTGGGGAAGAGGTGGCCTGCAGAAGTGCTGGGGCTTGCAAATAAGGTGGAAATGCACTTGATATGCACATCAGGAACCCATATTAAAAGATAGGATCACTTGTTGGAATTTATTATTGAAACCACAGAATCTCATTTCACTGGAATTAAGGATTGATTACCTGATTTTAGTTAACATTTCTCCTAGTGCTTAGCACCAGAAATAACTGTACTTCTGTTGAACATGAGTTTTGAGGAGGAAGAAAGCTATGGAAAAGAGGTTCTCAGTGGTCCGTGTGTGGAGCTTATTAAACATGCAGACTTGCCTGCAGCCTCCACAGATATTCCCAGCCAGGAAGACTGAGAAGGGACTGAGACACTTCATGTTTGGCGATCACCTCTCAGGGGTTCAGATGCATCCTGTTTTGTTTTTTTTTTTAAGTTATTTTTATAAAGGTTTTATAAAGTTGATTTTAAATATCTGCATTGTTCTAGTATTATTCTCAATTACTTTAGTATTTTTGTTTTGTTTTGTATTGTTTTCTAGTGCTGGGATTCCAACACAGGGCCTTTTACATGTTAAGCACATGTTCACCCCAACAACTACAAGCCAAGCTCCAGTGTCTTTTTTATTTGGTACTGGGATTGAACTCAGGGGCATTTTACCTCAGAGCCATACCCAAGCCTGCTTTTAAAATTAATTAATTAATATTTTTGAAATAGGATTTCACTAAGTTGCTCAAGGCCTCACCAAGTTTTTGAGGCTTGTCAAGAATCTGTAATCTTTCTGTCTCAGCCTCCCAAGTACTGGAATTACAGGCATGTGCCACCATGCCTGGCCCCATTGTGCTCTTATTTTTAAGATCCATATCTACTGGGTTTGTTTTGTTCCAGTTGTTGCTCTAATTGCTTTTTCTGTGAGTGAAGTTTCACTTTGGAACATGTTGATTGGGGAGGGTGGTATAGTTTAGTTGAGAATAGTGAGAGATAAGTGAGTAGGTAGCTAAATAAGTAAACAGATACAGAGACACAGAGATGCATGAAAATGATGCTTCAGATATACAATTTAATTAAAATGTAATATTTAGCTATCTAGAACAAAAGTCCAGTCCTAAACATTGCTGTACAATAACCCTTTTACATAGCAGAAAAGCCCCCCAAAATCATATTTCAGCAATCTGGGTCTATTTTACTACCTTCAGCCTAAGAGAGTTTTGTTATTTTTTTGTTTGTTTGCTTTTATCATAAATTTGGGAACTATGAATAAAACAGTTATCTCTGTTAAAGACCAAGGAAAGTTTGCCTTGAGAACAACAATAAATTACATGAAGTATTTTCTATGTAAACTTCCCTTATGAAGCCAAGAATATCAAAATAGTGAAAAGTAATTTGCCAGTCCACATTAGTTAAATTGAAAGTTTTTAATTGAGTTTTTCATTCCTTGCCTTTGATGACACTTTTCTCTATTATATTCATTGTACACTTGAAAATGTATATTGTTCTTTCTAGTTGGGATAACTGAGGGTTTTTCTAAGTCCTTTAAGTGTTTCAGCTGCATTATTAGGAACCCTAGTCCAGTAAGTATTTAGGAGGCTAAATCGTCTGTTTAACAACTTCTGTTGTGTTTCCCTTTCCTCAAAGCAAAGGAAACTTTTCATAAAGGTTTTTATAAGCTAATTTTATATCATCAGCATTATGCTAAACTATTACTAATTAATTTAGCACATTTTCTTTCTTTCTTTTTTTTTTATGCTAGGGAGTCAACCTAAGGTTTTGTGCATGCTAAGCATATGCTGTACTACTGAACAACACCTCTAGCCCTCTGCCCCCAGGGTGGGAAATGAAGATGATGGTTAAATGTGTTATCTACTTTACTTGGCTTTAGTTAATTGAGTATTATTGTAATTTGAAGTAGTGTAGCCAAATTTCTGTCTTAATTTAGACTCCTTACAAAGTAAAATATAGGAATTTTATTAGTGCACACAGAAGTAAAAAGTGAATGCATTACTATGTAAAGTCTTAATATGACTATCAGAGTTATATTATTTAAAATTATTAAGCAGCATTTTTCCTTTCTACCTGCCTTGTCTTTATTTGTGTATAGCCTTTGTCATGACTTCTTGTAAGACCTAAAAGAAGCTTATCTATGAATAGATGGCATGTGTGATAAATTGAGTTATGAAACCACACCCTAGCTACATTTCCATATCTTGTGCACTGGTAAATTTCATGTATGTGTGTGTGTCTATGTATGTGAGCACGCATATGTGTGAGTGTGTTTTAAAGGTTGCAACTATTATAATCACTACTACTCAAGACACACAAATCTCCCTTTTATCTCCCCTACAAAAGTATATCCATAAAAGAATAAATATCTGGTCCTTGTACTTTATTATATAGTTCAAAATGATAAGTTGAAACAAAGAGTAATGTATTCACTATTACTTAGTAAAGTTAAACTTTTGGAGACATATTTTAATGATGTAAAAAAGATGCTTTGGGGAAGGTTGGCAGCAGAAGGAAATTTATTCTTTCTAGTTAGGAAAATGAACTCAGTCATGAAAGCTAGACAGACAAAACAAAGACCTAAATGAAAAGCTATACATAAATGGATGTTTTATTCACAGAATCAAATAGTCTAGTCATTCTCTAAGCATTTATTAGGACTTATTGAATACACAGGCATTATTGAGACGACTCTCATTCTCTCTAATCATGACACTCTGATCTTGCTTTCTTAGGAGCAGCTATAAATTCAAGAAGAGGTGGAAAATCGGCATACTGCCAACCAAACTCAACCCACAGACATATGCTGTTGGGCCTGAACAATGTTTTGGAATGTTTTGAATCAATTTCCAATTGAAAAATGAGGGCTGTTACTTAAAAAAGTAAGAGAGAAAAAATCATTAGATGTGGCAAACTAGCACAGGGATGCCTGGCACCAGTCAACTGGAGGTAGGCTGCATCTCCATCCTTTAGATAGCTTAAGCTCTCTTTGGTACCCAGGTACTCTCTACTCACTTCTTTTGCATGGATATCCTGATTGGTTTGAAGGCATTTATGACAGTGATCTCAAATGTCAATCACCTCTGCAAACATTGTTCCTGTGATGTGTGGGTAGAGTGGGGTTTCTGCTGCATATTATGTCAATATAATTTTTAATATTTCGCTCTTTTTAAATCCAAGCTGGTAGAATTAAAAATTGGAGAGAAGAATCAAGAGATCTTGTTTGTTCCACTGCTTTATAAAAAGGTTTATTGGACATTATTTCACTTATTCTTACAATTTTGTCAACATGATCTCAGCTGCAGAGCAAGATATTGTGCTGTGCTCTCTGCTATTGCTAAGGAAGTTCCTTTTTCTCCCCTTTCTCTGTTTTGACCTATTTCACTGTTCCTATTATATTTTGGCAGATATTTATATCCCAACTTGTCTTGTTTTCTCTTCTCTATTTGGGCTGTGTGTCTCTTCTGCTCAGTTGACTGTGGACTCCTTAAAGACGCACCCTCTATTTGACAACATTGTTGTCTGTATTGTACCTCAAACATTACAAACACTTGGTGCCTGTCTGAAATCCTGTCTTGAATTCCCTCAATACCATGGGCATTTTTAACAAGTTCAGATCTTGCCAACCTACATAGAGTGGTTGCTTTTTCCAATCAGTCCAGTGCACTATTGGATTCCAGTGTTTTACGTACAACTAGAATAGCCAAACGGACCTGGTATACCATGTACCATGGATAGGTGAAGCCAGAACAATTGCTACATCTCACCTTTTCCCCACTGCTGTCCCAAATCATATTCTGTACACATCTGCCATGCTGACTAGTCTCCGTTTTTCCTACCAAGATGGTTTCTCACCTTGAACCATCACTCACTTGCTAACCCCCTTTCCTGAGGACAGTCAGCAAATCTAGAGCCTACTGCCAAGCAGCTGTAGGATCTAGTGGCTTTCCAAGGACTGCACCAGAGTTCCTATCTCCCCAGCCTTTGTCAGCACTTGGATTTCCCACTTCCACACCTCACTATTACTATTTAGATGCCCTATGACAATTGCTTTCTGACTTAGTACTAAGATTGGTATAGTTACTCAACCTGTATAACAGAATACTGAGCTTATTCTCCCAGAGGAAAAATTGAACAAAACAAATCAAAGACTTCTTAACTTGATCAGTAACCCAGATACTGGATCTCCCAATTTCCTTTATTACTTTTCTTAGACACACTTTTTTAGTACCCCAACATTTCTGCCTCATGAACCATCTGCATAATCACTTTACCACACAAATAAGAATTAGATTTAAAATAAAAATGGACAAAGAAAATTTTGCGCTTTTTTTCTCTTATGTCTTAGATTTTCTTTGCTTTAATTTCAGGCCCAAGAGTGAGTGACTGCCTGTTTTTGCATTGATTTGTGTGACAAATATGAATTTTTCAAAATTAAAGGGTATTTTTTGGTGAGGACACATCTTGTTCTGCTTGATGTAAAATTTCCTTATCAACCAAACATTGGTAAACAAACAAGAAAAGAATTTCACTCTTCTTCCTTCTCCCCTACACAGCTATACACTTACTCTCCCACACAGTTGTATGGAGGAAATGAAACTAATAGCAAGAAATTTGCTTTTGATGAGTTTCATAATCTTATCATAACAGTTATAATTGAATGAACCAAAATTATCCTACTCTGATTTTTATATTATAGAGAAGAGAAAAAATGGACACTGCTTTATTCAAGGCAACCTGATAAGACAATTACTACTGCTGCTACTGTTACCACCAATTTTAATTTTTTAAAGCACACATTAGGCAAAGTTTTTAACATATTATTTTCTTCTGAGAAATATCCCTTTTTTAAAGATGAGGAAACTCGGGCTTAGAAAGATTAAGCAATTTGCCAAAAATAATTTTATGTTTACAAGTGGTAGAGCCCAACGTTAAACTTTCTTTTTTTCTAACTTCCTATTCTACTATTTTAATATATTACTATCGCAATTTAGAAGAAATAAATTCTAGACTAAAATAGAGAAAATATGTCCTAATGCTCACATGTTCAACATGTGCCCTAACACAATTCAGTTTCTCCATGTTCCATTGCCTTCCTCTATGTTCAATTTGCCTCCTGTTATGTTCAAGTTGACCAATGCAGACTACCTGCATGTATATGTATAGAAATATCATGCTGAGCTGGGTGTGATGACACACGCTTGTAATCCCAGTACTTGGGAAGCTGAGACTGGAGGATCCGGATTCGCGGCTAGCTTCAGCTATTTAGCGAGGCTCTCTGCAACTTAGTCAGACCCTGTTTCAAAAATAAATAATAAAAAAAATAGGACTGGGGGTGTAACTTGGAGGTAGAATGCCCCTGGTTTCAGTCCCCAGTACAGAAAAAAAAAAAAACAAAAAAAGAAATATCATGCTGAACCCTACTGATATGTGCAATTAACACGTGTTAATAAAAATTTTAAAAAGCTCCTGCTTTTCTCAGTAATTTGAGGAAATGACCAAGTTAAACACTCTATGCAAAATAACTTACAAAACTCTGATTAGACTATAAACAAATAATAAACATTCTCACTTGTATTAAGTAGTTTGAACCCAAACATCATAAATACATTTGTAATAGTCAGGATAAAGAAGAGAGAGAGATAGCAGTATAGAAACAAGTATGATACCTTTACCGCAGTCTAGACAAGACTTAATAAATGACTATGACAATAAATGAAAATACAGAGAAGAGAGTAGCTGCTGACAAACACTGAGATTGATTAGATGTATGGAAAAATGATATGGAAGAGTTGGTGGAGACTTTAAGGTAAATTGTTTTATGACTTCAGGAATATGTCTTAACTGAAAGTAGAAGGATTTAATGGAAGAGATTGTGGGTTTAATATGGGACATATTCATATTGAACTTCAGATAAGGAGACCAATATGGAGGCTCCTCAAAAGAGTAGGAATTGAATCACCATGTGACCTAGCTATACTACTCCTTGGTGTCTTACCAAATAATTAAATTAGAATACTATAATGATATATGTATACCCATGTTTATAGCAGTACAATTTACAATAGCCAAACTATAGAATCAACCTGGAGATCTGTCAACAGATGAATGAATAATGAAAATATGGTATAAATACATGATACACTTTTACTCAGCCATAAAGAACAAAAAAAATTATTGCTGACATCAATCAGTCTCAGAGAGTCAAGGGTCAAATATTTTCTCTCATATATAGAAGCTATAAAGAAAAGAAACAAAAGGAACTTTAGATAATTGAGGAGAGTGACCAGTTGAATAGGGGAAAGGTGATGGGAAGAGGAAACAAAAGAAACAGTTCAAATTATGCTGTGCCCTAGTATGAAGGGATCACAACCAATCTCACTGTTATGTATGGGGAAGGATGGGTGGTAGGGCCTGAAAGGAATCACACCAAGACTTATGTGTAGGTCTCTTTATATGACGTTGAACCTCACTAAGATGTATAATTACAATGCATCAAAAATTATTAAAATAAAGGATAATTTTGGGAGTGAGGTCCAGGACAAATATATAAAAGTAAGGATCATACTTGATGAATTCAATTTAAATCATGAGAATGGATAGTAATTTCAAAAAGGCTTGGGAGAAGAAAGATAGTCTCGAGCTATGATGTTCAAAGGAAACATAATGTGAGTCACACAGGTAATTTAAAAATTTTGGAAGCCACATTAGATAAGCAAATGAGATAGATGGAATTACTTTAATAATATTTTATTATAATATATCAAAATTTAATAATTTTAGTATATAATCAATGAAGAATACTAATGAGATATTTTTCAGTCTCATTATTTATACTAAGTCCTTAAAATCTGAAGTTTATACTTAATTCAGACTAGTCATATTTTAAGTGTTCAATAGCTGTTTGTGGTCAGTTGCTATGTGTGAGACAGTAAGAGTTTAAAAAGAAACCTTTGGGGCTCAAGTTCAGACAAGAGATATGGCCCAGAAGAGACAGAAAAGGGGAAGTAGAAAAAGGTAGCTGCAGTATGAATAAAACTAGGGTAAAAGAATATTTTTATCATATTTTAAACACCTCTACATAAAGCAATATATGTAGAGAACAGGGAACAAGTTTTCTACAGATGGCCTTATTTTAAACATTGAACAAAGCAAATTCTTTTAGAAACTTTCACACTCTAGGACCTGATGAGTGAAATTCAACACTACTTGACTGCTGATACTCAACATCCTTAGAAATTGTAGCACAGTATGATGAGAATAACATGGATTTTGCATTACCCAAATCTGTCTACAAATCATTATCTAGCCTGCCAAATGGCTGTGTAAATTTAGACACTTAACCTCTTAACCTTAGTGTCTTTATTATTAAAATAGGAATTCTAAACCCTATATATAATCTTTGTGAATACTAACTGTTATTAGGTGTGCAAACACCTGGCCCATCATAAAAACTGAAAAAATTGTAACTATGATGTTGATCATCAACAATCCCATTATGATAATTTATGTTTCTGAATGTCTCATGCTACTGTAAGCATTGTGAGAATAAGTGAGTATTGTCTACTTTGGATTGCACCATCACACCTTTCACACTCTTGGAGATACCATTGGAGTTATCAATGTACATTCCCCACCCTCCCAGCTTTCCTCTACTTTAGAAGGACAGTCAAAATACAAATAGATGGTATTATTCAGGGACACAGATTATTTGATTCTTCCAGTGCACCTGGAAGGAAGATGAACTCTTCAGTTTTTAGACCTTAATATTCTAATATGAAATTAACTAAAGCAGAGAAACAAAAGAACAGAAGTTTCCTTTGACTCAGCACCCAATTTCCTGAGCATTCTACCTTTCACAGCTCTTTTAAAATATATCCTGTTTTGATTCTAAGCTTGGAATTACATCAATAGAGTCTAGAACACAAAGTTGTCTAAGGTTTTAGGGAATGAATCTAAATGAACATTGAATTATTCAATTTAACACCACTGTTTTAGTAAAATAACTTAAAACTTAAGTGCTAGCCGGGCGTGGTGGCGCACACTTGTAATCCCAGCATTTGGGAGACTGAGACCGGAGGATCTGGGTTCACCACCAGCCTCAGCTACCTAGTGAGGCATTCCGCAACTTAGTGAGACCCTGTTTCAAAATAAAGAATAAATAATAGGGCTGGGGGTATAGCTTGGAGGTAGAATGCCCCTGGGTTCCATCCCAGTACCACAAAAAAAAAAAAAAAAAAACCAACTTAAGTGCTTAGAGGCAGTTGATGTTTCCCATCAATTGATGGCAATATATTTTTAAGTGGTAGGGTATTTGTTCTGATTTTCAGAGAGCACCATAATGTATAATGGATCTCATCCAAACTTTTATCACTGCCAGATTACTAAAAAGTATGTATGATGGGATATAGAAACTTTTTAAATTAATATTTTTTTCTGTATCCTTTTTCCCTCATCAACATTTTTAATGTTTGTGAGACTCATGGTTTTCCTATCCTCAAAATATCATTTATAATTTATAAATCCTTATATTTTAATAAATTACAGCACACAAATCACCTTTATTGAAAAAAAACTAAAAGATTGCAGAAATTCGTACTCCTTCAGTGTTCTTGAGTTAACTCAAACATGTGCAAATCAATACTCTTTCAAGTGTTATATATAATTTTCTCTCATTTGAAACTAGAGAGTGAATTATTGAGTATGATTTTTTTCTAAAATCTGATGTATCAAAATGTCACATGTAGTATATTAATTTCTTGAGTTAAAGCCATCATTGAGAAAAGTTAAGTAAACAGAATAATGGAAGTTAAGTCTCTATTTTCTCAGTGCTAATGAATTGGATGGAGGGAGGGAAGGAGTGGAATTGAGCATAATTCTGAGGTTATAGCCCTGAAAGGATTAAGGAATGATGGTTCCATGAATTGAAGTAAATAAAATCAAGGGAAAAAAAACAGTTTGGGTTGAAGGCAGGTGGACAGTAATTAAGTGATATTTTAAAAATACATATTTTGACTTCTCTGAGACATTCAAGAAGATGGGACGAGTAGATAGTTACATTTATAGTTTTAGTGTTGAAAAAAAAGCATTTAGGCTTTTTTTAGCATAGAGGTAGTATTTAGTCCTGGAACTTGGTAAGATCACATAGGAATAAATTTAAAAGACTAGCGCTAAGACCATCTTGAAATATTTTAATTTTTTTTATTTGCTCCTTTATTTTCAACCAAGGAGCAAAAAAAGCATATGTTAGAGAAAACATAGCCTTTTTAATAAGTGATCCTGGGAAAACTAGATATCCATATATAGAAGAATGAAATAGACCTCAATCTCTCACCCTGCACAAGAGTCAGCTCCAGGTGGATTAAAGACCTACAAACTAGACCAGAAACTTTGCAATTACTAAAAGAGCATAGGATTGACTCTCCAACATATAGGCACTGTTAGAGACTTCCTCAGTGAGACTCCTAATACTCAAGAAATAAAACCAATAATCAATAAAAGGAATAGCATCAAATTGAAAAGCTTTTGTGCAACAAAGGAAACCATCAAGAATCTAAAAAGGGGACCTACTGAATTCAAGAAAGCCTTTGCCAGCTACTCCTCTGATAAAAGACTAATATCTAGAATATGTAAAGAACTGACAAAATTTAATACTAAAAAATCAATAAAAGGGCAATTGAACTGAAAGATGCTTCACAAAAGAAGATATATCAATGGTTATCCAATAAATGTATGACAATATTTTCATCATCATTAGTAATCAGGGAAATGCAAATCAAAACCACTCTGAGATTCCATGTAATTCCAGTTAGAATGGCAATCATCAATAATACAAGCAATAATAAATGCTGGAGAGGATGTGTGTAAATAGGAACTCTTATACACTATTTTTGGGACTTCAAATTAGTTTCAACCACTATGAAAGTGAGTGTGGAGGCTCCTCAAAAGACAAGGAATAGAACCACCATATACCCCAGCTATACCACTCCTTGGTATCTTTACAAAAGAGATAAAGTTAGAATACTAAAATGATACATATATTTCAATGTTTTTAACAACACAATTCACAATAACCAAATTATGAAATGAACCTAGGTGTCTATCAAAAAATTAATAGATAACAAAAATGTGGTGTATATGTACACAATAGAATTTTACTGAACCATAAATAACAATAAAATTATGTCGTTTGCAGGGAAATGGATGGAACTAGGGAATATTATGCTAAGTGAGATCAGTCGGTCTCAGAAAATCAAGGATTGAATGTTTTCTACTATATATGGAAGCTGGAGAGAAAATAAGAACAAAAGGGACTTAAGATAATTGAGGAGACAGATCAGTAAAACTCTGGAAGGGAACAGGGTGGTGGGGAGAGGGAAGGGAAGAAAGAATTCAAATTGTGTTTTGCCCATGTGTGAAGGTATCACTACCAATCTAGCTGTTACGTACACAGGAAGGGGTAGGTAGTAGAGTGGGGCCTAAAGGGAAACACATCAAGTATGTTTGTTTGTGTGAATTTGAATCTTGCTGCGATGGGATGGATAATTACAATGCACCAATAAAAGCATAGAAAGAAAAAAAGAGCTAAAACTAGAAGAGTAAATGCATGAAGATTGAGCTCAGGGTATTTCAACATTTAGGGAGCTGGATGACAAGGGAGAGTTAGCAAAAGAGACAGGGAAAGGTCATCTCGTTTGTTTGGAGGAAAACCGAGAAAATAAAATATCCTTAAAGTTAAATGAAAAGTCAATGTCAAGAGGAAAGGCACTTTCAATAGCATCAAATACAGTTCTGACAGTGGATGACATGGAGATAAAACACGGCTGTTAGATTTGGCAAAATGAAGATATTTGGGACTCTGTCAATAGTATGTGCTATAATATTTCTACAGAATTACATTTACATGCATAGATTTATATTTATATTTAAATTCTTGTGCTTTTGTATTTCTTAGCTACTTAAAAAGTTG